>OX465244.1:12474126-12689867 GCA_949987775.1 Aproaerema taeniolella
ATTGCCCTCTTGATATGTTGAATCAGTGCATCTCGCGTTGGTGGGATATTTTCGATAGCTTTATTTTTCTTTGTGAAAAGAATCCTTCTTGCTACATGTACATCGTTAGTTTCACTTGCAGGATAATACATATGCACAACAAATGATTCTATAAGTGTAAGATGGCATTATCTTGGCAAGGTACAGCCTCACAAGAATATGCATGAAATGCGACATCGACTTCTCTCGATGATGCCCATGTTTTCCACGACGTTTTTTACCGATTCCAAAGAACGCTGGGGTTGGCAAAAAAAGACAACGGTCCTGCCTACACACCAGTCTGGAAAACAATTCCGGATGCTAGCTTGAGCTGCAAAGAACTTGTGTCATGTAATTGCAAGGAGAGGTGTTCCAGGTGCCGATGCGTGAAAAACGATTTAAATTGCACTCTCCTTTGTGCGTGTGAAGGTGCATGCTCGAGAGCGTAGACCGTCCTTTTATTTTTAGATTATATATGAAGGCTGATTTTTATAAGTTAGATAGATTAAAATTAAAAATGTAACACACTTAATCCTCTTTGCACCTAGCGTTAATTGAAAGCTGCACACTAGTTTGAAAGTATGTAATTTAAAATTACCCTTTACGAGGCTATATAAAATTTAGTTCATCAGAAAGAGCTTGAAACACTAGTTTACTCATGGGCATAAATGTGGGTTAAGGCTCACGAACGTTTTGCCCGCCCGTTCCAGTGTGTTATGAATATTGATGCATAAGCATTGATGCAAGTAGTTTCTCTTCCAAGTGAAGTCTTCATCCTGATTATTAGTAGAAGCGGCCATCGTTAGTATGCATCAATATTCATAACACACTGGAACGGGCCATGTCGCGTTGTTAGCGTCCGCATGTCTGTTTTTTACCGATTTAGATGATTTAAATTTTAAACTATAGAAAAATAACATAACATTATACGACGAAATCATTTTTTGTCTCTAATGTAATGGTTCTCTGGCTATAGAATTAAATAAACATATTTTTTTCTCTAATTCGATTTATTTGTTACACATTTTTCTTATTTCTATATTTACGCAGAGTACATTACATTAAAAAATTAGAGCATATTACATATGCTTTCATTTCATGTCCGAATGTATACATATATACATGTGTGTTGCGCAGTTCAGTGTATTTAGACTCTTCAAAACGCGCCGGCGACGTCGGTTGAATATATGGCATCCGCCCCGCTTTCTGTTAAACCAGCATAATTATGTCTATTTTCACCCGATTGTGATGATTTAAATTTTATACTATAGACGAATAACGTTGAATTATTTGTACGCTACATTATTTCTCTGTAATACAAATGGTTATCTAGTTATAAAAATAAATATGTATTTTTTTTTTCGTAATTTGTATTATTTGTCCTATATTTTTGTTGTTTTCATATTTACGCAGTTACATTTAATGAAAACAATACAGAAAATTTAATATCCTTTCATTTGATACTCCAAACATTCATATGCACTGCGTAATTTAAGTATAATTAACATTTTTCAAAACACGCCGGCGACGTCGGTTGAATATATGGCATCCGCCGCGCTTTAGTTAAACCAGCATAACTATGGCTTTTTTCACCCGATTGTGATGATTTAAATTGTAAACTATAGACGAATAACGTAAAATTATTTGTACCCTACATTTTTTCTCTGTAATATAAATGGTTCTCTAGCTATAAAAATAAATATGTATTATTTTTTTTGTAATTTGTCTTATTTGTCCTATATTTTTGTTGTTTTCATATTTACGCAGTTACATTCAATGAAAACAATGCAGCATATTTAATATCCTTTCATTTGATACCCCACACGTACATGCGCACTGCGTAATTTATGAGTAATTTATATTTTTGAAAACGCGGCGGCGGCCACATTGATGACGTCATAACTGGTGACCTTGACACTTCACGAAGTGTCTCCCGGCAGTTTTGGGGTCCAGGTGACATGCCTAACCACACATAAAAATTTGGTGCTGGTTTCTGGAAGCGAAATGTTCCGGCCTTTTTTGGACGTAAGGCAGAGCACTACTGAGTAAAAGTGTAACTGCGTAAACAGACGCAAGTAGTTCGGATCGGTGCACCATTAGCGACATCAATTAATCTCTATACAATAATGATATAAGCAAACACGCGTCTAACCTGAATGTACTCTTTATAGTTCTACTATTGTTTTGCTTGAACGAGTAATTTACAAAACCTCGCGTAAACACCGTTTCAATCAAATTAGAGATAGTGATTCAATTAACATTATTGTATGTACCTGATGGCCTAGACAGTGTCATACATGTGACCTCTGCAATGGAATAAGTGAAATCACAAATATACCGATTTGGGCTTAATTACTAAAAAGCTAATTACTTTAAGGTTTTAGCAGCTCTGACGTAAAACGTCAAATCATCAATAAAATAAAAAATAACGATGATATGTAGGGATATGTTTTGAAATTAATATTATGAGCTCAAACTATCACAAAATTTTTTCTTGTAATGTAACTTTGATATGTGTAGGAAACAAGTACGTAATATTTTATCGTATAAGCTCAGCGTGTAACTGTAATAAGGTTACAAATGACCGTATGGTGTAAGCCGTAAGCTGTTGGTCTCGCAACCGTGTGGATTTGAGTTCGAATCCTATCTACGGCGATTAAATTTTAAGTTGTTTTAACAAGTATATGTTAGATACAAATAGTGTGTATGGTGAATTTCTGTAAATAATGAATGAATGAATGAATGAATTGTTTATTTCTGCACACAAAAAAACTTACATTACTACATTATATTAAATAATTGATTTAAAAATTGAAATTAAAAAATAAAAATTAAAGCATATTAAAAAATTGAATTAAAATAAATAAAGTAAATGATTAGTCTTACATAAATAAAATAAAACAGAAGGAAATGTGCTGCAGAAACATGCTGTAGCTCAGTTACAATTTTGCCGCTGGATGCGACAAAGCACTGATTTTCAGCTACCGCCTGCGAGGTGTGCCGAGTGCGCGTGTGATCGGTGTTGTGTAATGTGTTGTGAAAGTGATAGTGTGCTTATGTAGAGATATGTTTAAAAATCGTCAAATTAATAAGATTTAATTATCAGTAATAATAATGATTGTAGAACAATTATAATAAATTCAATTATTATATCTGAGAAAAATGTTAAAAATAAAAAAATAAAAAAATTAATAGAATGTCATTAGATTAAAATAATAATTATTAATTGCATATATTAAAAAACAAAAAAATACATATAAAATGTCAAAACCAGTTATGAGGTGAGATGTCGTCCAAGGAAATCTAAGCAACGAAGTGCTTTGGGAATACCCAATTTTTGTTTTTCAAGAAGATATGCCTTGAAATGTTTCTTGAATGTAAACTTTGTAGCATGTAGCCTCATTGGGGGTGGGATATTATTCCAGCACCTCGTTGCCTGATGTCGGAAGCTTCCCTCAAATGCCACAGTCTTATGGATATAAGGTATGAGTGGACGACGAACTAGTCTGTAGTGTATGTCATTAGTTTTAGAAAACTGGATCTTAGCGTGTAAATATTCTGGCTTTTTAAATTTTACAACGTCAAATACCAGACTTGCGAGATGCAACTGCCTTCGTGACTCCATCTTTAACATCGACGCTTCGTTTAGAAATGGCGTAACATGACCCCGATACGGAACATCAAAACAAAATCTACAGCAGGCATTTTGCACACGTTGTACCAGCTTTTGGGTCTTTACCAACAAACGCGGCCCATAGACCACGTCTCCATAATTAAGTCTGGAAAGGACCAAACCCTCAACCAGAGCTATACGTGATTTCAGACTTAGAAGGTTGCGGATTTTATATAAGACTTTTAATCGAAAAAAACACGTTTTAACCAGATTCATCACATGACTCTCAAAACGCAGCAAACTATCAAGAGTCAGTCCCAAATTCTTTGCCTCATCAACACGACCTATTGACTGTCCCGATACCGTGATCAGGGGTGACTGATTTATGATTTTGGTTACCAGGGTACGAGTCCCGAGCACCATGAATTTTGATTTGGTCGGATTGAGCAGAAGAGCATTTTGTGCTGACCAGTCAGCTATCCTATCCAGATCCTGTGTCATTTTTTGTTGCGCAGAGACTATCTCGTTGGGAGGAGTAAATATATATAACTGTACGTCATCGGCGTAACAATGATAGCGACAATTTTTAATAACATCTACCAAATCGGCGGCGTATATGGCGAAAAGTAACGGCCCCAAGATTGAGCCCTGTGGGACTCCGCGAGCAAGTGGCTTTTCATCAGACAAAACGCATGTGCCGTCCCTTTTTACCAGTTTGACACGCTGAGAACGTTCACTAAGGTAATTTCTAAACCATCCCACAGAAGAAGGAGTCAGACCGTAGTACAAGAGCTTAGAAACAAACAGTTTTGTGTCAAGACTGTCGAAGGCGCGAGAAAAGTCCAGCAGAGTCAAAAGAGTGCCCCTGCCCACATCCTGGTCCGTAAGAATATTGTCTATAACGTCTAACAATGCCGTGACTGTGCCTCTCCCCTTACGAAAACCAGACTGGAGTGAAGGCAGAATATTATGCCTTTCGACATACGCTCTAAGCTGGTAGTATACTGCCTTTTCCAGGATCTTCGACAGAAAAGGCAATATGCTTATGGGTCTAAGATCCCTTAATTCCGTAGGCTGCGCAGTCTTGGGAAGAGGTGTAACTATGGCCTGCTTCCACTGTCGCGGTACTGTGCCACACAAAATTGACCGATTAACTATGTTGGTAATTACCGGCAGTGTGTGTGGAAGGGTTAGTAAGATCATGTCTTTGCTAATATCATCGGATCCAATTGCATTAGATTTAGTTGACATTAAATACTTAGCAACCTCACTTTCTGAAACGGAATGCAACTCAAACACAGACTGCCCGAATTGACGATCCTTGAAAAAAGAGAAAACAGATTGAGGTACCGTGTCTGCATTGGGAATATTAAGAAAAAATCATTTATTCTATCGGGATTATCAAAAGAGTCTGGGAGGCAATCATCTTTTCCGGGGTTGACAATAATTTTTTCCTTAACATTCTTCCAGAAAGTTTTGCCGTCACATGTGTTCTTATTAATTATTGTATTAAAATACGCCCTCTTTTCACTATACAAACTAGTAGTAACCATGTTTTTAAGTTCCTTGTAGTACTGTTTATGTGCATCTGATTTAGTTTGTCTATACCGCTCATGTGCTATATTTCGCTCATCAATCATTAATTTCACCGTATCAGTAACCCACGGTAGGCAGTTATTGCTTTTGATTTTAATTTTTTTCTTTGGTGCATGTACTTCAAATAGCAACAAAAGCAACCCATTAAACCTCTCAACCATATCATCCACGCTCAAGAGATTAGAAATTGAGTCCCAATCCAAAGATTCGAGGTCTTTATTGAAGTTCACCATATTAATACTTTTAAGGGATCTACAAAGAATTGTTTTAGCCGGTATCTTAACTTTTTTTAGTAATACAGTGAAAATAATCATCCGGTGCTCTAGACCCCCCGTAATGTTGTACACAGAAATATCCCGTACTTTAATATTAGTGCACACAAGATCAATTAATGTCTCAGAATCTTTAGTGAAATGGGTAGGTGTAGTTACATTTTGTGATAACTGCATATACTGCAAGAACTGTAAAATTTTTAATGTGTTTGCATTAGTCATTTCTAGCATATTAATGTTAAAATCTCCCAACAATATAACCTGGTCATAGCTTAAAAAAAGATCAGAGATTCGGTCAGTGCTTCAACAAATGTGTCGACAGTTATCCACTGGGGCCTATACGCCGTTCCTACCAAAACATTACGTCCATTACATTTAGTAGAAAGCCAAATCTGTTCTATGTCTGCATCAGGGTGTTTCAAATAACGCACGTGAATATCGCGCTTTACGTAGAAGGCAACCCCACCGCCGCGGCCGGCCCGCATGTGCAGCGGCCGCGGTACATTCCGCAATCGATAGCCCGGCACGGCCGGCGCGCGCGCCTCCTCACCCGACGGCAGCCACGTCTCATTAATTGCCATTATATCCGGACAGTAACGCGTCATTGCTATCATAAAATCATCATGACCCGTGTTCAAGGACCCTGCATTATAAAGACCAAACTTCATGTATTTGGACTTAGAAGCCATGGTGATGATAAACGCTTGTGAATGTGAGAAGTGTTTCAGCATATTCTGTGTAAGCAGGGTACATATTTGACAAAATTTGGATGCAAGTGACATGAGATTCAGCGAAGAGGCATAACAAGTACAACCGAGCAACAGCTTTGAAGGTAAAAAACCATATAATCCATATCAAGTATTTAAATTTTCTTATATATGTTACTAAATTAATCAACACAATATAAAAATAAACAAATAAAAAGTAAAATTCAAAAAAAAGTGATTTTGATGTCAGTACTGCATTACGTAAAAGTAAAATAACGAACATAATTGTGTGTGTTATCAGATGATTGTGTAAGTAGGTACGAGTTGTGTTTTGTTTGTTATTGTGTTGCATTGCACATCGACCCTCAATTTCATACATTTCCCCAGCACAAACACATACAAAAATAATGCAATAATAACGTCGATATTCACACGTAATCTTAATTAGGTTTATGTCTACTACAGTTGATACGAGTATAAGCAAGTATCTATAGGAATAATACATTCGTTTATCCATAATTTTTACAATACGTGCCGTAGCATTGCTATTCATCACAATGTTATTTATTTTCTTTAATTTCAAGGTTGTACAACTCGACAATAAACATATGTAAATAAGAAGAGCTATCGACCATACGTACAACATTTAATTCAACAAAACAGCCCGAAAAACAACAGAAATGAACGCCAGAACACAGGTAATTAATTTAAATAAACATACAATGAGATTGCAACTAAAAAAATTAAAGTGCCTGATGTGATAATAAAAGTTATTCAATACAAAATAGAAAAAAAAGTATCTTGCAGTTAAAAAATAATCTTTTATCTCCATTTTCAGGGAGTCAAACGGCATTAGGACCAAAAACCCGATCAAGGTCTGCTTCCGAGTTGATGCGATGGCGAGGAACGTCCTGACCTTGGCGCTGGCGCGCAAAGATCTTGCCATCCCTGGTCCACACGTAGCGCCAGTGATGAAGTTCGCCCAGCTCGCGTGCTCTCCGGAACAGGAGTCTGTTGGTGCGCGTCAGCCTCTCATTGACGTAAAAGCGTCTCGGCGGACCCGGCAGCTGGGTGCCCTCGGTGGTGGCGCCGCGGCGGACGCGGGCGGCCTGCAGCAGCTGATCCCGAGCGGCACGCCGCGCCAGGCGGACCACTATCGGGCGCGGCCGGCCTTCCGCTCCAGCCTCGGGCACACGGCCCACACGCGATACGCTGACGACATCCTGCTCTGACAACTGCATCCCAACTTTATTAGCCAACGTCATCACAATGTGTGTTAGCCCCTCTTTTTCTTGTTCCGGAACACACGTGATCTCGACATCATTCAATAAAGCCTCTTGGTCCCGATGATTTAAGTCTGATTTTAACTGTTCAATGACACCTAACAATTCACTATCCTCACTCTTCCTCTTCATCTCCACACGACTCTCAATATTGTCGACTCGAGTTGCCAGAATATCCAGTTTGGCCTCAAATGTTTCCATTTTTAACATAACATTAGTGATCATAATATTATATTTTTCAAGCTGTAGTCGCGAAGTCGCCATCTCTTCCTTAAATTCACTTCTCAGTTGACGAATCTCTGAAGCTAGCGAAGTGCCATCTGTTTTTAATTCGAACGATAGCTCTCCCTCGGGCGACGTCACCGTTGGGCTTTTGACTGCACCACCTCTGCGATGAGTGATACCTCCAGAAGACTGATGCACAGGCGTGCTGTCCGACCTTGGGACAAATACTTTAGTTTTGCATATTACACACTTCCATGCAGCCTTATGCTCCCTCGTCATCGAGCCATAGAACCGCTTTTCAGAGATGTTGGCGCAAGTCAGATCGTAACTCTCTTGACACTCACAGCATTTCAAAAATTGTTTTCCCTCCATGATTGAGTTACATCCAGCACATACAAGCGATTTTTGCCCTTTATTAGACATAATGACAGCAAAAAACAAAACAAAAAGGCTAATTCAAAATCTTTCGAAGCTAGGTTTCGAACCCGCGACAGTAGAGGACTCGTGAGTTAGGGCAAAACGTTACACGACTGCGCCAGCCGTGTGATGACACAGTATACGAAATAGTCAATCCCGTTCCACACGATTAATGATCAATGTCTTTATGCGGGTAAGTAGCGAACTCTGTTGATCACAAAACGAAACTCAACGTTGTAAATTCATTAACTGTTTATCGAGATTACATTAATAATGCACTTCACACTTATTAGTTGCTTATATTGTTGGATAGCTCACAGTCTAAAGAACACAATAATACACTTTTATATGTAGATTAATCGTTATTTTCACATAAATAAATTTAAAACTTAGAGCGTAACAGTATCACGTCTAATCGAAATCGCGTTCCCCGCGCACCCTCAACTAAATACCAGCCTTTTTAACTATTAAAAATAAAGGGTAGGGTAGAGAAATTGATTACAAAATATATAATAACTAATTACCTTATATTTATTTTCTAAGAATAACTTATTACATAAAAAAAGCAGATAAGCTTGGTTAAACAAATTTGGAACAGATATAAAACTAAGACTTTTTTTTACATCTACGGCGACACGCGTTTCCGCTGGAAATGATGATAAATTACTCATATCCGGAAAAATTGTTTTATTTAAAAATATTGCACGCTACATTACTTTGATCCCAAAGAATTTCTTATACTATATATGAGTCTTCAACTCTCTTCCTTAATGCTGTATTAGACGTTAGTTCGTTTGCTCTCGGCCATAGTCGTCGTTGAGGCCTTTCAGCTATTTTGTCATTTAGTTTTATGGACATTCTCAATGGTCTCAGAATTGGCGAAGATATCGTTTCTTGACTATCATTTTGCCCCAAGGTGAAGATAGTCCTGGCATCCGAGGACCCTAAAAATATAAAATTAATTAGTTAAAAATTAAAATCTCTTTAACACACTTTTAGATGGCTTCACTTGTACGTTTGTGGGTTTGTAAGTTTGCTTGTAACTTGACGTAGTAATGTGTGTGGCCACGAGGTGGCGTCGTACAACTGCCCTACTTAAGCGTGGTTTTAGTTTTTAAAACTAATTTTTTACAGTATACCTTAAAGTATAGTCAATTTCAAGTTGTTATGAAAAAGGAATAGATGAAAATCCATGACGAAATATTTAGATACAAAAGATCCTCCTCCCAGAACTATATCCTACAACCTAAGGTACTAATGAAAGTATCAATTGACTATAGTTTTCAACCATAAATAGGGTTAGGTATCGTTGCGCGCGCACCTTGTAATACCTTTATTGTATTATATTTCACTATCATTGAAAATGATAGTGAAATATGGTATTAGATTATACAGTATGTATCAAATTACCGACAAAAAAATTTCAAAGAGCTTCAGTACACGAAAAGACAAAATATAGAACTTAGAGATTCAGATAATATGCATAATATTTAAAATAATACTCACAGATCCCAAGGATGATGAAAATAACTACAACTAAGATTAACTTCATTTCCATAGTTTGATTCTTGACAGCAGATTTCCACGAAATGTCAACCTCTAACATTTGAAATTGTTTATATGGCAATGTGTAACCAATCCTCATAGTTAACGTGTCCCTACCGAGATAAAAATTCCCAGTATGATTAATTTCAAGGAAAATAATAAGCACTCATATCGGACTCTAGTCAGTTGAAATTCAGAGAGTAGAAACATATTTATAAGTTTCTGTACACTGCGAGACAAAAGTAACTACGTAAAAGTTTAATCTAAAATGAATACCAAAGATTTAACTACTCAGACTTTTAGTATGAGTTAACTTGAATTAGAACAAGTTATTAATAATAAGTTATTCATTAATAAAATATTATTTTTGAAGTCACTCAATTTTGGTAAAGTCACCATTTTTTTACCGTGCTATATAATTACTCTCATATGTCGACAATAGATGTCGCATATATAAAAGTAAACATAAAATATAATTTCTCATATGTTTTGCTTCTATATTTTACAGTATGATTCAATTTTGTCCAGCAGTGTACTGTCTAAACAGTAGTTATATTTCGCTTATCAGCATAGTAACCATACCTAACTGTTATTGAGAAAAACCCAACAATATCGGACTCGTTACGAGAATTGAGTTGATATTTAAATACATTTTCGTAGTAATGAATGTAGGGGCTTAAGTTCAATGAAACAAAGAGATTTTTTTAAATTTTAATACATCACACAAAAATTATTGTAAATTTTAATAGACAATATCTACCGATTCTAACAAGTACCTTCAAACCTAATGGTTATCTTAATTTAATATTAGTGCTTACAATTCTACTTCTTATAGACAAAAATTAGATTTTAGTTTACAAGTGTTAAGTACTTAAATTTAATATTATTTAAAACATTCAAACAAAAACGCCTTCTTCAAACGATTTTGGGAAAAATATCGGAGTATAATGCTCATGGCCTAGGACCAAAACTGCCCATGCTGGTGGAAGATCTGGGTCCCGATCGAAAAGTAAGTCCAGCTCGGGCCCAAACGAATGCTTTACGTCTTTTCCTTGGACAGATTCCGGCGCTTTGTTACGCGCGACCATACTAAGCAGAGATTGTTGTGAATTCTTTCCGGCGCATGCCATATCTTGTCAAGCAAGTCCGTGGCACTCATGCGGAGGTAGAACTAGAGACAATAGAGTAAAATCAGTACAAGAATGCGTTAAACAAAGTATCTTAACAGAGAAAAGAAAGTAGTAATCATTACAATTTTAAGATAGTAACCAGTGCTATTTAACGAATTGTATGCCATACTGGCAATGGTTACTGTGTAAATTAGTCTTTATTACCAGTTCTTTGGTAATGATTACTATGGCCATTGTAACCTAGGCGACGTTTAACTTAGAATTCTGTAAAATCTTGCGTTACTATGTAAAAAAACATTGTTGCAGTGACAAAAATCGTTTTCTCCGTGTATACATAATAATGATTCCTATGTTGCATTGCGAACATTACTTTTCTTTTCTCTCCGTATACGCTACCTTCGTACTCACTTCTAAAAGGGTTAAGGGGCGACCTCTGGAATCCGTAGGCTGACGAGTTGGAGCCATACGGAATAGCCATACGCCCTCCTCGAGATGGGCTGGAGACAGGCACCTGAAAATTGGGTCCATGGCAGTCAGCCATCCGCCATCCGGGCCCTCCAATTCAAACAAGTATTCTTCATAATCTGATTCGTAGTCACTAATGTCTTCGTACTTAGAATCCTCTTGATACATTTTTTGCTTGAACAAAATAGGCGGTCGCATGGCGGTCTAGATCGAGACAAAACTGGATTGAAAAAATATTGAAAAATGTATTGGTATTTAAATAAGCACTACGTTAATGTGCAAATAACTTATGTACATAATTTGCACAGTTCCTTTTGTTAACTAAATGCAAAACAACTTGCGGCTGAATAAATTACAATTTATCAACAATAAATATAATATGATGATTGAAGTTGCGTTTTGATAACCATTAATTGACATTGTTTTGATCTAGAAAGTCAGATTTATCAATAGTAATAATCAGACAGTCAAGGTGTGAATCTATTGGGGCAATAATAGTAGATTACCCAACAAGTGAAAAAAAGGTGAATTCTTTTCGAGGCATTGAGTTGTATCCCGAGAGAAGCGAAGGATTCTAAAGTTGAATCCCGAGCGTAGCGAGGAATTCTAGATTAGAATCCTGAGCGGGTCGAGGGATACAAGAGCCGAGATGATTTTTTTTTTCACGTGTTAGGTACTCTACTTTTTACCATTGACTACGAGAAAAAGAAAATAATTACTCTGTGACAGTAAATTATCAACAATAGCTGCTGCTTTAACGCGAAATGACTCTGGAACGAGAGGTTCACTTTCATCGCTAACTCATTTTATGATTTTGAGACAAAAACTTTTATCAGAAACTTTTAATTGCATGAAAATTGCACAGAAAATTGGCTGAATTCCTTATTCTAAATTTAAAATTTTTAACCGAGCCATATTCCATACAGCCATTTATTACATACAGCCAAGTTTTAGTACGTTTTTTAGCGAGAGTATGCAACCTCCTTGCACATTTTCTTTTGTTTTCTTACTAAAATCAGTATATTCGCGCATGTTCCAAATTCAAAATATTTTATTCACTCAGTGAAATAAACAGCGTTTTATTCACTGTTTTTGAAGAATAACGGACCCTTTTTCGAGGGGCAATGGTAAAAAATATAATCTTCAATTCTAATCAGCAGTCGCCTCACTTTCAATACCAAAACAAACGATTATTCTTACACTTATCTGTTAGTAAACAATAACACTAAAATTAGTAACACGATAACAACGAATTGGCATATTAGTCACGCTTGTATAGCTGTAGGAACTCCCAAACAATATTAGTCGCCTCATATAGAGTAGAGTGCAGTCTTCGTAAGATCATTTGCTGTTTAGCCAATAAATTCTCATCTGGTGGAACATCTACTGAGGCTGCATTTTTCGGGCAGGAGTAATGAGACTCATGGAATGGACCAGACTGAGGAACTGGCTCATAGAAAATCTTGGCGCGGGTTGTTTGCCCTGATTCCTCTTTCGCCGAGCCCTGTCCTTCCAAGCTGTAGGTACTGGAGTAGTTCGACTTGTGTTTTTTGAATGAATCCATGTTGAAAAATTTAAAGACATTTCTCTTGATTTTCGATTGGTTAGACTCCATACTTTCTTGTTCAATAGCAGCAGAGTTTTGGTTCTCTTCTTCTTCAAGTTCTGTAGATCACAAATTAATTAGAAAAAACCTATACCTGGATACATGGATATGAAATAATACCTTTGGAACTCGAGCTGCTTTAATTTCGTTTTATGAAACGCGATAGAGTGTAATGTCTCTATTCGAATTGATGATTGATCGATGACTGATGGGACTATGCGCCTTTGACGGGATATATACTGATGTCTAATTGGACGTGAATAGCGTTGAGTACCATTTGATAGTCTGGCAATTGCTATAGTCCTTGACTATTAATTTGTGTAAATCATTTCAATCAGAGACAAAGCACACTACAGAAACTGAGTACGTACATACAATATTATATTCCAACAACGCAATGCGTGCAAATAAACACTGGACCCGTTTGATCTTTTGACACAAGACATTGCACTTGTTATCTTCAATTAGCAATCAATGAAGTATTGTTATGCCTGAGCATATAAACGACAGGATACCGGTCCAGTGCATTGTAACACAGTAGCGTTGGTGCATAACGTTCTACATGTTGAACCACATATATCTCGTTCCTCGGGCTTGGGATGTCCACCATTCAAGCACGATAGAATTGGTCTTAAAGAAGAAGATCTCATGTAGCGAGGTCACCAGGAAAGAAGGTGCTGTTGAGATCAATATCAACGGCGCTAATGCAAAGCTGAACTACTGGGAAGGGCAGCCCTGGATGAAGGCCGATAAGGACAATAAAGCTTGGCCAGATCCGGAAGCGTACTATGGAATCTACAGGTCCTGTAACGACTGTCGAAAACCGTAAGTAGCAAAAATAACATTACAGTGTTGGCAAAGTCCGCATTTTATCGGCAATGCAAGATAAGTACAGTCTCCTATTGTGCGACAGTTTATTCGCAGTATATATTGAACTGTGTGATAGGCAATACGAAAATTAACTGCGAGAGTGCTATTTTGGAGACATGATTCATCAAATTCCATGTCTTATTCCGCGACAGTGGTTGGCGTTCCCATGGGACTCTTTGCAAGTAGTAATCAGCAGAGATATCAAAAACTACTACGCGAGGTATGGAAGGGCTGAAGGGTCTGCAGTCCGCATCGAAGGTGTTACAGCAAGATTACAACTCTATAATCATCAATTTTGGATGAGGAATGATTTAGATCTTTGTACCAGACCAGATCTCAAAAATTATTATACGTTTTTTATACCCTGCATTTATTGCAATGGAATGTGAGTTTTTTTATGTACGGAAAATTAATTATGGGAAAATTTACAGTACAACTATGGTAGTACTGGACTATAGTTTTGTTACCGGTAACTTTTGAGTATTTACTATTTGTATAAGAAATTGAAAGATTTAGTACATACTAAAAACTGGTGGCAGATTCGCGGACTAAGTTTTCGCCTGTCAAAAGTTAGGACCGGGTTCGAAGCCAATGCACGCTATCCTTCACCAAAATTATTACATAAAATGCTCCTCCGTTACAATTTTATTAAATAAAAATGACGAAAGTTGAATTGTAAAATTCCTGAAATTATTTTCCGTGTTTAAGAAAAAGTATAAGAAAAAATACTATATTCCTAGTAGATAAGCTTTTTTTTCAATTGTTTCAGGACCAAACCTCGAAAAACTGGACCCAAACACTAAGGATTTGTCTATATTGTGTGGAAATAAACCCTCAAAAATCACTTTCGTTTTATTTAATTTTTATGTAATAAATAAACTGTATGGAACCAAGATAATACTATCAACACACTCACTACTATCTTTAACATTGCAATTATAATTGTAAGCAAATTATCACCTAGACTATGTCCTCTGTCGATAATATTTTATCTTAACCCCGACCTACAGTAACGACATTGCTTGTGTCAGTAAGTGATATAACATGTTTACTCGAGAACTAGATAACGCTTTAGGATTTAGCCAACAAGCGCCAACTTACTGTAGCAACGGGAATCAGCAGAACTAATTTCAGAAGATGTGTCACAGGACACTTCCTTAACTTTGTCAGAGAGGTTAGCTTGAAGATGGAGAAGCCCGCATATTTCAAGGTCACTTTTTTTATCGGATGGTGCTCCTCCATGATTTGACTGGTCCTGTGATGTGCACTTGTGTGCCCACTCACGACGATTCTTAAGATAACTGAACTCCTGGGCGTCCGAACAACCGTAGCCATTCAAAGGAATAGACTCCGCAGAACCCTGAGATTCAGTCTTACTAAACTTTGCTAAAAACCTGCCAAACTTCGAAGTACTGGCTGATGGTTCGCTCATCCTGAAGGATTTGCCCAATCTGTGTAGCACCCGAGCGTAACCAAAGCTAACTGAAACATTCAGCCACTTTCCATGGGAATTTAAACGTTTTTTTGTCCGACCACAAATACTATCTAATGGGATAGGTCGTGAATCGACTCATCGGAAACTCGACCTTAATTACCGTTGCGGAAGACTCATATTACCTCACTAGCTATTTCAGCACCCAGCCATATAAATATCGAAGCTATTATCATATCCCGTAAATGAATCCATTGGCGTAATTTACGCGTAATGAGTCTACGCTCGACTGTCAATGAGTTCCAATGCGAAACATATGGGCTGTTATTTTTGTCGGAGACAAGGTAGCGTGTTCACGGCCAATGCCGACCTGGTGTCAGTTACCTTTGAAGTTCAATGTTTGTTATTGTTTTTACTTTTAGCATTGCTGCCTTTGCGGTTTATAATAAATGCGTCAAACGTTGAAATATTATTACTGTGACTGACTTCTCGATTTCCGATTTAGATTATCCGAGGACATTGCACTAGGTACTGTCATGGGTATCATAAAAATAAACAACAAAATTGATAATCAAAGTTTATTTTCCTGTTAGACTCCAAAGCAGAGCCCACACCCGGCTGAAGATTTTAACGGGATGTAAGCTTTCTATTTTTTTGAAGCAGTCCAGGCTGATTTGCTTCCACAGCATAAGCGTCTCCTCGTCTAGCGGCACCGTGCTTTGACGTTTGATGTAAAGTATTCCAGCTTGATAGGTTTCTGCAATAAGATAATTTCTATCTCAATAAATAAGGCCTTTCCGTATCCGATATGGAAGTAGTTTTCGATGAATGGATGACCATAAAATGGATATGAGAATAAATACTATAGTTAGCCTCTATGAAGTCTACTAATAATACGCGTCAACATCTATCGCATCTTAGACGAATTTTCTAGGCTATACAGATGTATTTTAAAGGCCCTACTTTTTTACATCTTCAAACCCGGAGACACGGTAGTGCCTCACGCCATGTACGAGTCTTACAAGAGAACTGCTAAATACTATTATAAATGCTTTTAGAAAATCAAAAATATGTTACACTATTCACTGATTGCTAAGATTCGCCTGAATGGCAAGTTAATATTTTAATTGAAATAACCAAAAAAAAAATCTAAGGCTCACCTGCTTCACGTTCAATCACCGCATGGTTCATCCCCCACTCGACCAACGGTGGTTTTCTGCCGAAAATGCGGTGGAAAGCTTGCGGTAGTTCTTCCTCGGACGGGTACGGTACTGTCACATATGTGGCGTTGAGATCTTTAATCCACCAGGTAGGCACAACCTTATAAGGATTTTGCCCTTCAGCCGTCTCGGTGAAATTAACAACGACGAAAGAAGACATTATTGAGCTGATTACAGTATGAAAGAAGCTACTGTCGAAAACTAACCAACTCAATGTAGTGAGCGCATCTATATAGTTCGGGATCCGTCAAGATTATGATGTCAAAGGTCGCTCTGATATTACGTCTTTTTAATAATTGTTGTGCAAGCTGCACACGTTTCTTTTGCGTGAATGCAATCAGCCATATTTCTATAATTTAAGATTAAGGCTATCCAAAACAATGTCCTGTTGTTACTTTCATTGTAAAGATCTTTCTCTATTTGTAAGAACAATTGGAAAACCCATAGGCCATAGAATTTAGAGTAATTTGGTTAATAATATATAAAAACACCTACCACCTGCCTACTAAACGAATGGTCGTGTGAAGTAAATTGACAAATAAAAGTTTGGAAAATCCAAACAATAGTGCGCAGGTTAATTATATTTCGTGGATTACTAACCGTGTAATTAATTAAATATTTACGATGCCGAGGTGATACAAATTTTTCGATCGTAAAGCATTCTCTAATGCTTCGCATTATGAGTCGTGCAATAAACGGACATTTATATGCAAATTTTCATTTTACGACTTCGTGGAACGGATGTCGCTACACTATACTGATCAGCAAAACAATTTTTTAAATAATTTACACCTCAGATTTAACAGGTTTATGGTCATCAATTACTATCTTTATTCGCATAACATAATATGTCTTTCAGCTCTAAAACCTACATCATGTAATGTCTCTATTTGTGTGTAGCGCTAAAGAAGCTAAATCCGTTTGCATAATTAAAAAGTCGTAAAATTTATAAAAACAAGGTTTTTCAAAGTATCTAAGTGCCGCTAAATACTCGCTTTACATAACAGAGTAGGAGCGTGGAGTTACTATTTCATTGAGTCTATAAAAATTGACGTTGACTACTGTTGAGTCGTTCAATTAAATAGTTATGGCCTCTACTGGAATCAAAACCAACTCTTAAATGTCAATAATAAAATTCACCGCTGAGAAATTGGAGATAATTTAAAGCAATAAAAACAGTTTGAGTCATACCTAATTGGCGTTATCTATTCGTACTACAGGAAATGCATGTTGCAACCTGCAAAAACTGCACATATGAACCCGTTGAGATGTTCTGTAAAACAAAATATTTATTACTATTTTTCTCGAGTTTTATGAATCACCTAGCGTCTTAAAAACTACTTACTGCTTAGCGACCCGTGACGCACGATAACCGGCGGCACGTAGCTTGTGTTCTGCTCTAAGTGACGTTTTCGCACTGAGAATATAAAACCTGCTTTAGACCTAATTTGATACGATTGAATGTAGTCCGGGCAGTTTTCAATAAAAAGTGCACCACAAAGCAACTTACTCCAGCCGTGGAGGTGTCACGTAGTACGAAATCTTATTATTCTTCTTAGAGACGCTGACAGCGTAGTCAGGCCAGCCCTCGATGCTAAAATTACTTCCACTGAACGCTCTCTTCCGGATGCTGCCTTCTTTCTTTGGTAGGACTATTTCGTACACGTGCGCCCCATCCGTTTCTCTGAAATCGAAAACGAAACAATGGGCGTCTGTGACCTAGAGAAGCGTCACTGTCACAGTCAATTAGTCTCAAAAGTACTTACGCTTTAGAGATTTCCTGAAACACATACACAGGCTTATTGTTGCTCTTCCATACAACTAATTTAGCAGATATATCTTTTACTTGGAGAATAGACGGCACTACATTACATTGCTCTATTATTTTTCTAGCCAAAGTTAACACTAGTATATCTATGCCGGCAAGAGGCCACTTTGAAGGAACTAGGATACCCTTTGCTAATTTTACACGATTCTTAAATTCTGCCATAAAGTTATCTAAAACTTCTGAATTTACGAAACACTGTTACTCGTTGCAAACCGTCACCATCGAATGTGTCAGGAATGATGCGCTCTAAAGAACTTCGCAGATATAATATAAGTAAGACATACGTTTGTGAAAGAACAAATTTATTGGCTCAATAAACCCGCCTACACTTATGAGATTAAGATTCGCTAAACGGTGTTTATATTTGGTAGCCAAAAAAAGTAATAAAAAGAAAATAAAGAGCTCAAAATATTGCAGCATGCCAAGGTTTAGTCACTTAAACTCGTATATAAGGAACTTGTCGTGCATCGAAAATAAATGCGATTGCTTTGAGACTACACGGAAAGATAATTGTCCGAAAAATTATAATTGGAACATCGTAATTCCTCTTATAAAACATCATACTGTCGGACTCAAACTAAAATAAAATTATTTTTGAGATGCTACATACTAAATTCTATTTAACAAATTATACTGTTCAAATTAATGCAGTCTTATACACTGTCTTAAAAATTGCAATGTCAGATAGTAAAGTATACGGTTGACTATAGTAATGTATCAAAGTCGGTAAAGTAAATTTTCAGGGAATGAAAATAGAAAAAATATTGTTGGTCAACTAGAAATTTTATAGATAACCAATACAAAAATTTGCGTTATTAGTTTTTTTTTACCTAAACTTTAAACATAACCTTAGAATTGAATTGAAAATAATAAATGCACAAGTTATTTAATTCAAAAAAATATTTATTAATCACAATTTTTCAATTAATCATAACAAATTTTATTATTATTTAGCAAGCATGTTTTGTTTTCGATCCCATTGATGGTTTCTAAACCTTTTTAATGAAGCCGTGATTGATGACTGATGATTGATTTTTCCCCGGTATTAGAGGTATTGAATGACAACTTAGGCTGAACTAACAGAAAAAATGGTTAAGTTAATATGAAATCGGTTGGTTTTGGCAACAAATATTAATAAAACTACATTTTGTAAGTTGAATATTTTTCGACTTGAGTGCTCTATAAATATTCTTAAGTTATATTTAGCCTTTTAAGTAGTGGCTTAAATTGCTTGATACTAATAATTAATGTAAATATTGAACAATTTATCGCATAATAAATATTTAGAACTATTGCCAGACACCAATTATATTTAACATAAAATCACTATTGATCATAAATTTTCTTACATTTTCGCACAATACAATGAATAACTATCATTCAGATACCGCGATGGATTTTAGCTTTAAGTCTCTCGCTCACGCGCAGCACACATGCCTCTCTCGCACCTATCGAGCGCGTTACAATCTTGCTTCGTACTTTTAACGACGCAGTATCGTAATTTTTCATACAGTTTATGATGTAAGGAACGTGTGTTGTAATTACGATGTAGATAACGTAAAATTTGTGATTTAAATAGTAATTTTTGATGTGTTACATTGCAAAGTCTACAGTCTGAGAAGCCTAGTCCTGGATTACGATGTAAATATAACAATTTTTCGTACAATTTTCTTTCCGTGTACATGTTTTACGCTGTTTAACCACTCGGCAGTTCTGATGATTAAGATGTTAAGATTTATAAGATTACTATTTTATATGCAGACTATTAATTCATTTTCATGAGCGTTTTTGCTCGCCAAATTTCCAGAAAAACTTGCGTGGCTGACTCGATGTGTCTAGCGATCTCATAATTTTATGTATATTATTCAGACCTTATTCAGTTCTATTTCTATAAATGCCTCCGCTACAAAAATCGGACCTTACTTTAGAATTAGCGATCGTTGTTGCTAAACATCTTAAGTGTTGCAGAGCTATTAGGTAATTATAAAATTCAAGTATTTCGTATTTACTCGTATATGCCTATCGTTAAATGTGATTACTTACTAGATGTTATTGCTTCCAACAGAGTGAAAAATGTCGAATCAGTATACTTGTTACGTTCCGAAGGCCTGGAATAGTCACTCTGAGCGAGCCCTTAGTAACATCATAACAAGCAAGGCTGCATATCAATGGACGCACTACAAGAATCTGTAGGGAGCTGCCGTGAGGCTGGAAAATGTCACTGCGAAATTTAATTACTACGGGGTTAGCCCGTGGATGCGAATTGCTGGTGACGAAGCGTCCCGTCCGCATGCCAATAAATACTATGGAATCAAAATGAATTGCATAATTTGTTCGAAAGCGTAAGTAGACTAGTATTAATGTTTACAAATTTAATTGTTTGGAAGTAGCGAACTCTGGCCCTACTCTTTCAAATGCAGGTACCGAGCCGATTAGGCTATTGCCAGCCTGCCTTGAATTGATTAAACCAGTTTAAAAAAAAAATAGAAGCTTTTAATAAAATATATCATTTTTTGTAAGACCTATTAGTATATTACTAATGTAACTATTTATTAAATATGCCAAGGCAATTAACCAAATGGTGAAGGTTATACAGATTTTGACATTTTACATTAGATAGCATATATGATAAACTCAAAGTGTAGACACATTTTCAGTTTCATTTACATAAGAAATATAATTCCCAATGACAAGAAAACTTCATAATAGAAAATAATACAGAACTTTAGAGAAGAGCTTAAAGCAATGCGGTGATGGATCTAAGATTGAATGGCCATAGACATATTTTAAATCTTCATTGTTGTTTTGTTCCAGGTGTTGCAACTTCGGTTATCGCGTTTGCACTTATAACTAGATATTATAAAATTGTAAAAAAACCTTATCAAATGACTAATTCGTTATTTACTCATTACGGCATCTAGTTTAGGTATTTTTAAGCTTTGTAATAATTTCTACTACATGTAATGCATTAATCTTGCTTTTGACTAGAATTTTCAGCATACATTATTAAATATATTTCAATACTAATATATCAACATGGGCCATTTTTTCGAGTATCGATACATGTTCAACTTTAAGATTTTATGTATTTTATTGTAACGGATGAAATAAATAAGATATGACTCATGAGTTGTTATTTGAGAATTACAATTATTAGACTGGGTGCAGTTAAACATTTAAAGCAATCACTATATGACTGCAACTGTTTCGTTAGACCCTAGATTGGGTCAGTTAAAGTTCAGTCTCTTCAGTTATCCACTCTGACGAAGCAACTTGATAATTGCGAACGCGTCCGCTTGGGGGCGAAAGTGACACTTCCTACGATGGCGGTAAGTCACGGTTCCGCTTGAACAACCAATCTAGCTCGGGTCCCATCATTTGGTACAAATAGTTCTGCGTTGAAATATCACGGCGCATGGTGACGCGTATCCATAACATGCACAGTGCATCACGGACTTTTCTTGGCGCCAACCACAAGATGTACCGCAGCTCTGAGAAGTCCATGCGAAGGTAGTACTGAAAGAGAGTTCAGTATCAGAGTAGAACCAGGTTAGGAGTGGTATGACATTCTGTTCATTCGATACTCACTTCCAACAGCGTGACTGGGTTTCCCTTATGATCACAAGGCTGTCGAATTGGTGCTCTACGGAACAACCAGACGACCTCTTCCAGATGAGTAGGAGCCAAGCACCATAACACGGGATCATTTGCAGTAAGCCATCCAGAACCGAACTCTATCATTTCGTATACTTCGTTAGACCCGTTAAAATCGTCTATGGCACTACGGATAAAACCATTGTCTGTGAACACCATTTTCTACTTCACTTTACTATTGTCCAGAAACACTGCTACTCAAATGTGAAGTCAAGAGAGATCTGGCACATTTCCAATCACAGAATTCTACTCCTTGACCTGTCGTTACAATTTGCCCCAATCTGTCTGTAACTATTCCAAATTGAGATATATCGATTCCTAGTCTCCAGCCGATCAATTGAGCGAGTTATTATGTTATTTCCTTTAATTAGAAGAGCAGCTTGCCGTCACTCTGCCACAGTCAGGTCAAATGTTCCACTTATGCCAGTCATGAACAATCTAATGCTAAATTGTCTTGTATATAAAATGAACTCGTATAGAGTTATCCAAAATAGAACTGTACTTTCCAAATTATTGAAATAGACGTGACTTATTCTTAAATATCCTTTGAAGTGCAATAATCTTTTGGTCTGGTAGTCCAGGACTTGGTTCTGGCTCTGAATCTGAACTTTGGTAGAATCTGTCTCTACTCTGCGATAACTTTCTTTCGCCCTGGATTTCTTCTGAATTTTCTAGCACACTTTTAGTCTTAAATCGCTCTGTACCTTCCGTTTGTGTAGCAGCGTCCCTTTGAATTGCTACAGTGTCAGCCTCACGTTTTATCGAACTCATGATACAATTTTATTTTTAATATGCAAATTCACGATTAATGATCGAGGAGTGTTTGCAACTCGTGAAACAACCGATCCGCACAATTATGTACTAAAAGAATATATATGCGTCCCAATCTGAATAAACTTTGTAAGAGAGGGACAGAGATATTTCCGCTTAGTCACTTCTGTACACTTATCAATTCAATAGTACAAATATTGTTGGGATTTTCTATGGTTGGTGCTTTGAGATAATAAAATAAATCGTAGATCAACATCTTTATTTAAAAACCAATATCAAGTTCATACAGCTCATTCTAATTATTATAATAATGCAAGAGGTACAAATTTCTCACAGACTATTTGTAATGGCCTATTTTTTCTTACGTTCTAGAGACGCATATTTTCCAAGATGTTCGGCGGTGTTACCAAAGTTGGCATGTAACTGTTTAAGAACTTCAAATTCCTCAGATGGTATGTTCAGCAATAGGGTCGATTGAGTTGGAGTACCCCACGGAGACGGCACGGAGAGACTACTTAG
Source organism: Aproaerema taeniolella (assembly GCA_949987775.1). NCBI lineage: Eukaryota > Metazoa > Arthropoda > Insecta > Lepidoptera > Gelechiidae > Aproaerema > Aproaerema taeniolella. Next base: position 12,497,298 of record OX465244.1, read on the forward strand.
ACTACTCTTGCTCGATGAAGTAGACTTTGATTCCGGACTCAAAAACATCTTGAGCTCTTTAAGGGACTTGGGCTTCTTGGGAGGTGTATCCTTTGCTGAAGCCTCTTTCTGTCTAGATGACGAAGCACCAAGATTGGGAGAACCGGAGCTGTCAGCAGCCACTGGGCTGCCGTGACACCTTTTGGTTGGACTGAGCCGTCTAATGAATTTGCGAACTGCATTTCCAGCATCCTTGGATTTTTCTGAATCATTGGATGCCTTGCGATCAGCCATTGGCAGCTTTAAGACCGTTTGTTTTCTTCAGAAAACGGAAAATCTGCAAATAAAAAGTCTATTAGAGGGGCTTTGATTGAAGCAAAAATATCGAACGTCACACCTCCCCCCTATAAAAAATACACAAGAAATTTTACCTTGACAGCGAATTGGGAACACAATACGAATGAAACTAATTGACAAGTGTGCAATACATCAATCTCGGACTACGGTGGCTCGAGGAATGATTGACAAATTGACACTTGCAATGAGATATATACCCTCAAACAATTACTGCCAATTGAACATCAATAGTGTCGAGTGCCACTTGAGATTCCAGATAATTTACGCCTTGCCTATAAGTGCATGCCGCATTTCAATAAACCATAGTTGTGTCACGGATTCTATCGCGTCAAGACTCGATGGTCGTAACATGTCAAGTTTTCATATCATATACATCCCAATTGAGTGGTGCGGAATATCAATCAAAGCTCTCAGATATATCATCAGATTAGAGATTTTGTCTCATCTACACAAAAATAACCAAATCGAAGGTACTGTACCTAATCGTTCTTGAAAACACAGCAGCAAGATTAGAGCGTTACTATCATCATACTCGGATGAAACGGTTCAATGATGAAAGAACTTGCCCTCATTGCGTCGATTACATCTCAATTGTCGTCCCCTGCATCCGTCCTAATGCGTAAGTCCTACGAATCTGCATCACTATTTTTGTCCATACAAAATTGTCTAACATTTCTTCTTTTTTTTTTAGCAACGCGGCATGCTTCTTAAACATCTAGAATATTCAGCAAATCTGTAACACAAGCGCTCAGTACGAGTTGGCATCATAAATTTCATTGTTTAAAGTCGAAGCAATGACATTTAGGTGTGAACAGCTGACGCCCTTAACGTTATTTGTGTACCTAGCTGTACAATGCGCACAGGATCGATTGAATCATCAGACCTGGGTATTTTTTTGGCTTCAGTCTACACTATTGAGTGGCGAGTTGCACTTGATTATTGTGTTGGAAAGATTCGCGAGTGCGGTTCAAAAAAACTGAACATGTTATGCTACTGTCATAAAAATCTGTGAGTACTTGCAAGCACCATGGTATTCAGTTTAAGTTTCTTGCAAGTCGTGCATTTTTTTTAGGGCCCAGGCTCATAACCAAGTTTTCATGGTGCCTCGGCAATGGCTAGCATGTAAAAGATTGGAGTGCACCCTCTTCAATGAGATGCAGTTTCACTATCTAAGATATGGAAAATGCGAAGGGTTGACCATTAGACTAAAGGGAATAAGAGCTCGAGTCGTGAGCTACTTTGATTATTTCTGGGCCCAGAAAGATCGAAATAGGGCAAAAAAACCCGAATTTAGAGAATATCTGGCCGTGTTTGTTCCTTGTTTCTATTGTTGCCTTCCTGCTCATCCCTATGTTAGCTTACTAAAATAGTTTAGTGTTAGTTGTAAGATTTCATGAAAAGCTAGACCGTAAAATCGGTTTACTACCTTTGTACTTTGTATCTACTGTAATAAAATCCGAATTATTTGTATGTTGAAATAAATATTTTAAAAGCTCTTGAGTTGAGAGTAAACACTTATTTTAGATTGAACGCATCTTCATTAATCCGTTAACAGTTCCTTGCAATTTGCCACACACATTCCTTCAAAACTTGGCAACGCCACAAAAATAATTAACTCAACACATTTGTTCACTACTGCTGTTATACTAATGGATTTACAGATTATCAAAGAGTGATAAAATATTTTATTGCTCGGCAATAAACCACGTGGTTTGACACGTGTAGTTGATTCATGCGGAGCGATGAACTGGGTATTGAACTTGACCTACTAACGAATCGTTAATAACACGAACGTAACACGTTCATTCATATTGTGTAATACATTATTTAATGGCTAGGGTAGCAATCAATTACTTATCAATGGGACGGGCTGCACATTTCGAAACCATTTTCTCTCCGGCTGGCCCCCAAAATCGCTAAATGTGTCTGTCACCTGTCCTAAAATTGAATCACTTATATGTGACTTCGGCCAATGTCTAATCCATTCCCAGGTCATGGACACTGCGTACGCAAAAGGGATTGTTTACGAAAGCAATAAACCGTTTGTCTTTCACACGCATATAAATACTTCGTTAGAACAGAAAATAGTGGGGTGGAACACGTTTCATATATTAGAACTTTATTTATAATGTATCTATTACAGTTTTTGTTATGATAACAAAATTATTTTTTAATCCAACAGACATTTGTTGTTCTAACTAACTAATACTAGTTATTCTAATCGATAAGTTTTTGGTAAAGCCACAATAAAATTTGTTACTTAGACAAAGCTATTCCGTTGCTTCAACAAATTTATTTGTTATTCCAACTAAACTATTTTCTTAAAACGATTAAAAGAATTTATTACAATAACGAAACAACTTGATTGCATTTACATATAAATTACTTTTTTTAACCTATAAGTTGTTGCTGTGACATATAATTTTATTATCCCTATATCAACATAACGATTTGTTGTCGTAATATATTTTTTGTTGCTCTTACAAAAAATTTTATGCGTGCATGATATTAAAAAAATAATCTATTTACTTCTTTTGTTCTTTTAGGATCAATAAATTTTAATATTTTGAGACGGGGATTCAGCTGAGCTGTCGATCGATCCGAATATGATTCTATTGCTTCCGTTGACGTCATGGCGGGTAGTAATGAGGTATATCTAAAATTTTAAATTACCATAGGATTACTCGATTTCTTGCAAAGCTAAAAGAAATCTATCTTTTAATGTTGCTAACTGGTTATTTGTGTTAAGGAGGGAAACATGGGTTTTAAAACTAACATAAATACCTACGAGTATTTTGAACTAACGTTACGATTCTGAATCACTAAATTCAGAAGTGATACCGTAACATAAATTTGATCAGTTGAAAACCTTTTTGACTCTTATGTATGGGATATCTACTTTAGTCTGTTATAGAGATAAATTTTTCGAACTATGCATAGTAGCAATGTAACCCTCTATAGCCTGGCATTGAAATCTCACTCTTAATTGTGATTTCACGTCTTCTTCTTTAAATGAGAGAGACATAGCCTGAATTGTAGAGAGGCGGTAAGACCAACTGTAAGTAAAACAAATGCTTTACGGCATCAAAAATGGTGGTAGATTTAAATTATTGGTTGACCGTAGGATTGTCTAGAACGAATATAGTATGACCATAGATCAGTCTAGCATGACCATAAAATGGTTTAGAAGAGCCATAGAATTGACATGAGAACACATGCAATAGCTAGATTTTTATGAAGTATATTAAAAGCATACCAACACTTTGCTTCAATGCTACATTAAAATAAAAAGCTCAACTATCATACTTTTGTATAAAATATTGTTTGCTAAAATCTAGCAAGAGATCTAAGGTAAACCATAGAAAACGCTAAAACATACCTGTCCATATCTTCACAATCGTTCCGTGTATTGAACAAATAATAATTCTTCCGGCATGAACTCATTTCGTCTACCTCTAATAAATATCAGTCCATCAAGATATGACTCTGCAGCAAAATTACGTAACGTAAGGGTAAGAATCTTTGCAAGATCTCCTAAACTATATTGTCTGTCAAAAAATGACTTACTTGTAACATGTTCCAACGTTCCGCTATAGTCCTTCCAACAGGGTAGGAGTGGCTTAAACTCAACACCTCATCTTTAGACGGATATGGTACGAACACTTTGTTTTCGTGTATATCCTTCACCCATCTCAATGGAACGATTTTATAAGGGTTAGTCCCGTATGTAGAAACTGCATAAAATTTAACAACAGCGTATCTTAGACACATCTTTGACCACCGAGATTAGTATGGTAAGTGATATCAACTTTGAAAGTTGAGATACAACTGATGGACTAAAGGATCACCGTACGAATGCTCAAAGATGTATACCGAGTATGTGAACATACTTTGCGATGCTAATATATATATTTGATCGTTCGTTTACAATAATTATAAACATAAAAATCATCACAGTTTAGAGCGATAGCGACTCGTTTTCGCGAGTCACTCATTTTGCTTCACTATCACTAAATGGATACAATTCTAAGCCATTAGTAATCGTGCCGCAGACAGCGTGGCGTCGGGCGTTTCGCGCGAAACGATGAATTAAACAAATAGGTACACGTCCAAATAGATATACGTAGCGCACTACACAGAAACTCGTTTTTTCCGAGCTTCTAAAGTAGTCTGTTGACAAATTTGATGTAGAATAAAGATGGAAGCTGTCAATGTCTTTAGCGGTACATTAATTAGAATCTATATGTACATTCGACGCAGAATAATTAGTAGATGGTTATAGGCTACCTATTTTTCAAATATCGTAGATCCTTTGTTTTTTTTATTTCTAATTAACTTTTATAAATATTTTTCCTCGCTTATAAAAAATATTTTTTCAATTCATTTGTTCTATTTATCGGCATGGGAATATGCAAAATGTATTTATTTTCTTTCCTCGGAATTGTTTTAGCCGCCAATGTTTACTCATACGTGTGGATAGGTGCGGCAGTGAATGTGTGGGTGAGTGGGTGCGGGGTGGACACGTGGGTAGTAAATTTGATAGTAAACGTGGGTAGTAAACAACTAGTGGAATCGTATAAACAAACAAATTAGCCGAATTTATATCGACAAACAAGACGTAAGTCTTAACGATTTTTTTGGGTGGTAAAAAAAGTTCAAAAAATGATACCTCTTTTTGTAGATTTTGTCATCAGAAACTTCCCTTGCCATGTTAGTTTATCCGATTGGAAGCAGGATGATATTGTGTGTGTATCTGTATTGTGAAAGAATATAAAATGGGATTTACTTTTTTTGAGCAGAGGATTTTCTATATCTATATTATCTTCCATATCTATACTCTATATCTATCTATATCTATATCTATCTATTCTATATCTATACTATTTATAAAGAGGAAAGATTTGATTGTTTGTTTGTTTGTTTGTATTGAATAGGCTCCGAAACTACATTATCCCCAATGGACATAGGCTACATAATTTTCCCGACTTCCCACGGGAACGAAGTCCCGAGCGAAATGCTAGTATTTTATAGCGCTTTTCACAACACTTCCTTAGTAGTTTTCTCGCTGGGAGAGGAACAACTACTTATGAACAAACCATGCAACGCCGTACATCTTTTTATTTTTTCGTGTCAATAGCAGTATCTAATGTTTAGTACTTTTTATTACTCATACTCGGAAAGTAGGTCAGAAGTTGCCTAAGGAGCGAGTTTAACGTAATACATTTCAACCCTAGGAAGAATCATTTTCAACTGACAGCTGTCAAATTACTAAAAAAAACATGTTCCAACTTTCTATACAGGCACTCAATTACAGCGCGAAGTAAAACTGAAATAACAAAAACTTAAATATTAATTAAAGAATACATTTCTTTTAAAGAACTTTATTATAATTTACCTTTAGCTCTTTAAAATACCATGAATTTGGGCTTATTTATCATTTTTTTCAAAGATGAAAATGAATAATAATGGTGGGATAACTGGCCAGCTACAGAAAAAATAATAATCGGGAAAGTGGCATTCCGATCTTCATTTGTTTTTTGAGTTGTAGAGTTTTGTTTATATTTCCGAATAGCAGAGATTTGTATAAGTACAATGAGATCAGCTTATTCATGTCTTTATTTTTACTTTCCTTGTATTCGTAATGAAAAGCACAGTGTTTACCTCGGGTTGAAGACTTATTTAGTACCTCGAACTATTGGCCCCCTCAATGCGCTCAGGCGCCAAACCCCATCTCGGGACTTAAATAAGTTACTTTTACCCCTAAGGTAACAATGACCTATTGAAACGCTTACCCGTGTGTGGTACATATTCACAAATAATTTTAAGAAAAAAAAATAGTTCGGTCCGAATCGGGTCTCAAACCGGATTAGATCTTCTGGTCTTTCTTGGCTTCGTAGATATAGTCTAGTTTAAGGCGATTAGAGTCGTCAATGACCTTGACGTTTGAGCCCTCTGCCCTGCGCGCCACAACCCGCACCCCGCAAGAAAACACCGGTCAAAGAATACACAGGCGTAGAATGTACAGAAGCGCACTCCATACATTACTGCCTATCACTTGAGTTTGTATTGATGAATCTAACTAGGTACTTCTAATAACAAAAGATGTCGGTGTATGTAAGTAATTATACTTAATCTAAGTTGAATTATTTTGATTGCCGCAATCGACGTAATGCTATTATTCGACATTCTGGCATTCTCACCGGCCGCATATATACAGGGTGGAATTTTTTAACGTCTCCTGGAGGGAAAGTACTCTAAATAAATATAATAAATATATATAAATCTTAATAAATATATATTTGTGATATATTTTTAGTGCATAAATAGTCAACTTATTTATAATTATTATTTAATTAATATTTGCGCCTTTCCCGCATTTCAATATATAACTCCTATACCATAAGGTTGCCTGGAAGAAATTGCTGTTAAGCATTTGTATACATTATTTCAAATTCGTTGTATAAACATATTCTGTAATCCTATGTGTTTCAGCGTTAAATTTAAAATGTTGATCGCCGAAACACACAAAAAATAAAGAAGACAAGTTTTTTTTAAAAAGAATGAAAGGATTTAATTAAACAAAAAATTACAAAAATTCGACTTAGACCTAGAAAAATAAATATTAAAGAAATTGAACATTTAAATTAAATTTTAAGGTGTAACACACAGGATAACCTAACACGCAAAACAATTTTCAACGTATAGATATTTTGTTTGGAAATTAAGTGTTGGAATATTTTGAACGGTTACAATTTCATACCTAAAATTTAAACACGAGGCCTACCTAAAATAAATTATTATCAGTAGCAAATAGGAAGAATATATTCAGCGCCAAATAAATACCCCACCTACTTGGTAGATAAAACTAAAACTGTTACAATAGGCACATTTTGACAAAAAAAAATTAAGAGTATTTAAAGGAATGGATAAAAACTTAGCTACTGGTCTTCCAGAGGCCGCTGGTCGAACCGCAGTAGAATTGGTGGCAGGATCTGGTGGATTAGGTAGCCCAAATTGGGTACTCGTCTGTCAGAACTCCCAGGGGTAAATTGTTGCCCAAACTTTTAATGTCGTTTCTTAATTACACTGAAACTACAAAAATTCCAAATTGGACTAGGATACCTAAAAGGTCACGAAACCCGAAAGGGCCCAAAGAAAGAAAAATAGAGATATATGAGTATTTATTAGAATAGTAAGGATGTCTAGCTAGTGTAACCTATACAAGAAGGATATTCTCCTCTTGCAGGTCGTGAAGTAATCCCCCCAGGTCAAATGATAACCAGATTTGATTTAAACCATAAGACCCAGGATTCTCGTAACTGTTGCAAGAACAGCCTGATAGAGTATTTGTCTGAGCGTGAAGAAGATGTTGTAAAAGTGTACTGTATAGCGTAGGTAGGGTAGAGTAGGCGTGTGAGAACAAAAAAAGAAAAAGGTGAAAAACTTACATTTTGATTAACACAATTGGATAATAAAAAAAAATCTTTAAATATATAACACCATAAATTTTTAATCTCTCTGTTGACCGACGTTAGTAATGATGAATTTAATATCAAAAATAAATCAAATAAAGTATTCACTTTCACATAAAATCAGTCGTTTCACTGAAAATTTTTTGTCGAATGCTTCTGTCAACTTTAATCCCAAACAAAATCCAAAAATCAAGCAAATTCTAAAATTTTGAAATATATTGAATTAAAAAGAAAACTAGACCGGAAAGAACATAAAAAAGATCGCAAGCAGAAATGCTGCAGTGTGCAATAAAGAATATTGTATTGTATTGTGTATTGTAAATACTGTAGATAGAAAATTTTACTCAAAGGAAACATTCCTTTATTTTTAATAATAGAGCGGGACCCAAGGAGAATAAAGTTCATTTCCGTGGGACTTACCTCCGCCATACGAACTACTGGTATGTACTTATTCGGCATATTTTCCTGAACACAAAAAGTGCGGTAGTCACTTTTTAAGAGTATGGAGGGGGTAGCTATGACGTGACGTATTTTATTTACGCTATATTTAGATAACTACTGGACAGATTTACTTAAATAGGGTCTCCAATGAAAGATAATTTAATGAACATTGTTTTATTTTGAAGATTTATTAGTGTAAACCTAGTAATAAAATAAATATTTTCAAAAAACGACATTATGTAAAATTAAACTTTTTTTACTGTGTGAAAAGAACAGAAACCGTTAGGATTACGGTAATTTAGCTCATTATAAAAAAATAGCTACACTTATCAGCATTCTAATGAACCTAAAAACGTTTAAGTCGAGCTATAAACAACGGAACTGCAGTCGTCTAAGTGAGCGTGGGTAGCGCCGAACTGACTACGGTACTTAGATTTTGGTACGAATAATCTTGAAAATAACGTGACAAAACGGGTAGAATCACAGCAAAATGAAAAAGTATTATGAACAGGCATCATTTTTTTTAACAGGCATCATTTTTTTTTTTAAATTTTCTTCATTTTGTTACGAACTATTTCCAAAAATTCTCGTAACAAAAATAACGCTTCGTATCGTATCGAAATAAAACTCTTCATACTTGCACGTACTTGCGTTATATTTCAAAACAAATGACTCAATGGTACTGGTCTGTACTGATGGACATGAGAGTGTAAACGTACGCACTCGGGGCAGAAGTAGGTCGCTGACGTGCGAGAGTGGACAGCCGCCATTATATTTTTTACATCGGCAACACTGAGATTCGTTCCAAGGAATCCCTGCACCGTGCTGCGCCGTGAATTTTGGCACTTGTCGCTTCATTCATTTGAAATCATTTGGTCAGGCCTATGACACCGTTAGTACCAATAGCTGCGAAATGGCGCTGCTATCGCCTTTAATTCGCCATCTTGTGACGTCATGCTGTATGTCAAGATAACCTCAAACTGTCATGATGGCGTCTTGTCACTGAGTTAAGTGCATGCTAGGGTTACCAACTTTTTTCATGAAATAAAGTATATTAAGGTGGGAGAAGGTAAAAAAAGGTATTAGATAAAATAAAACAGCATTCATTATTGTTTTACTTAAATACATGTTTTTTTGAACTTTTTGCATATTTTATTAACTTGTTGTCTTTTTAAAACTTTTATCTGCCTCGATACAGTCAAAATTATAATTGAACATATTAAGAGTTAATTTTTAATTAAATTTAACATGGCTTTGTTTCTGTCGTCTCTCCATTTAGTCTTAATGACTGAAAAAACTCTTTCGGAGAAAGCTGAAGTAGCAGGGACAGAATATAGGAATGAGATATTTTTTTTTATTTACAAATTCTTGGTCAGTGTTTGTGTTTGACAATGATAACAAATGGCACCAATTTTGGTCGCTTCTCATTTCTATAAAATATTTTTCTTATAAAACTTTTTCAATTAATTTAAAGTTAATTAATTATGAATATAATGCATTCATATCAATAGTAAGTCTATGCAAATTTTTCAGTTGGGTTAAATGTGACCAAAGATTTTAATGACAAACAGCTTCTTAAACACAGCCAGTTGGTGTCTTTAAATCAAACCATTTGTGTAAAAAGCAGATCTTTGTTCTCGGGTCATGGGTGTTTGTCTTTGTGTGTATTCCAAGGGACCCACGACACAAGAGAAAACCTTAGTGTGGGCCTTTGAGTGTGTAGCGTAGCGTTTATTTTGACAAAACCCAATTCGATGAAGAAGGCAAGAGAATTCGCTTTTCTTACCCATGTCTCTTCACTGAATACGGAATTGCTCTGGGCGAACCACTGAGTAAAGTAGGGAAGTCCATAAAATCTGTTACGCATTATTCTTAATTGGACACACTGTACCTATTATTTAAATTTTCAAATTCAAAACTTTCCACCACAAAGAGCATAGAGAGTAATGTGTAACCGTGTAATGACACTGGGGTTACCAAAAAAGATAACAATTCAATAATTATAGGAGTCTTTCAAGTTGTCTGACAGCCCCCGCCAAAAGGGTCAGACGTTGATAGCTATCAAATTTTTTCAATGATTATAGTCATTGAAAATTTTTATTTATTCTTTTACTTTTCCATTGATTATCATTGAACCATTTTGAAAACATGAGAGTGTTAAAAGTGTCACCTGGGTGTAACTCAAAAAAGTTCTTATCCACATTTTTTTCACAAAATGGCTGATTACCATTTATTATAAAGTAAAGTGTTCTGCGCTACATGATATTGACGGAATTGTGGCAACACATATGGGTCTATATTTGAGAATCTATCTATTCACTTTTATTTACTAGTTCTGGAAATTGGTTAAGCCTTTAGCGAAGTACCTATTCACTTGTAAAACAACTCAACTATAAGTACCATAACCTTACCTCTCGTGAACTGACTAGATATCTTACCACTGCAATACAGATTTATTCCTAGTGCAGGGTGAGTCGGCTGACAGTCTGTCCCATGAAGAAACCCAATAGGCATATTTATTACCCACTGTACTTTAAAACTGTACCTACTGCTTTTAAATGAATAAAATGTTACTTATTACTACCTAGCAGCATGTCAGAGATTTATTTTCATTAATGTTCTGGTTTATTTAGTAATATCTAAATAATACCACAAACAACATAACAAAATATTCCCTGCGATTGGATATGTATCTATTATCTTATTTTATTATTTAATGAAACTATGTATTTAACAAATCAATCAGGGTCAAAAACATTTGATTCGTGTAATGTAACTTTAACCATAGCATGTCATATTACATAATCTAGTTATCTGAAAAGGAGATGCTTAAAACAATTGCATTAGAATTTTTAACTATGTCTGTTTAATGTGCAATCATCCTCCAAGAACAGGCAAAAAATTAAACTTAGAGGGTACCAAACTAGTAGCTGTTACGTAGCAACAACATAAAGGCAACAGTTACTCAAGAGTCTTTTTCGATTCATGTATGATTTATTAAAATGGGCCAAAGATTCAAATAAAAAAAGATTTATTAATGCTTTTAAACTAGCAAAATTTAGGGCTCGTCATGAAGCTATAGAACTTTTTTATAGGAACCCATATGAAACATCAACTATTTTTTTTAGTTTTAAAAGGCGATAGCAGCGCAATTTCGCAGCTATTGGTACTAACAGTGTCATAGGCCTGACCAAATGATTTCAAATGAATGAAGCGACAAGTGCCAAAGTTCACGTCGCAGCACGGTGCAGGGATTCCTCCGAATGAATCTCAGTGTTGCCGATGTAAAAAATATAATGGCGGCTGTCCACTCTCGCACGTCAGCGACCTACTTCTGCCCCGAGTGCGTACGTTTACACTCTCATGTCCATCAGTACAGACCAGTACCATTGAGTCATTTGTTTTGAAATATAACGCAAGTACGTGCAAGTATGAAGAGTTTTATTTCGATACGATACGAAGCGTTATTTTTGTTACGAGAATTTTTGAAAATAGTTCGTAACAAAATGAAGAAAATTTTTTGACAAAAAAAATGATGCCTGTTAAAAAAAATTATGCCTGTTCATAATACTTTTTCATTTTGCTGTGATTCTACCCGTTTTGTCACGTTATTTTCAAGATTATTCGTACCAAAATCTAAGTACCGTAGTCAGTTCGGCGCTACCCACGCTCACTTAGACGACTGCAGTTCCGTTGTTTATAGCTCGACTTAAACGTTTTTAGGTTCATTAGAATGCTGATAAGTGTAGCTATTTTTACCGTAATTCTAACGGTTTCTGTTCTTTTCACACAGTAAAAAAAGTTTAATTTTACATAATGTCGTTTTTTGAAAATATTTATTTTGTTACTAGGTTTACACTAATGAATCTTCAGAATAAAACGATGTTCATTAAATTATCTTTCATTTGAGACCCTATTTAAGTAAATCTGTCCAGTAGTTATCTAAATATAGCGTAAATAAAATACATCACGTCATAGCTACCCCCTCCATACCCTTAGAAAGTGACTACCGCACTTTTTGTGTTCAGGAAAATATGCCGAATAAGTACATACCAGTAGTTCGTATGGCGGAGGTAAGTCCCACGAAAATCGTTATTTGAAGACTTTTTTAAGAATAGGTCCCGCTCTATAAGAAACAAAACAGCATTCAAGGGTTTTCGAAATTTCGCTTGCCACACCCGGGAATCGAACCGGCTTAAATTCAAAAAAATAACACCCTGTACTTTTATGATATCGATCGATAGGGTCAATCGTAAAGATCAAATGTCTCTAACAAGCATGGTAAATTAGATGAAAAGAGAACCATTAAACTACATAAAACCTAACGATGGGACCCTTAAGTAAAAGTGCTTTAACACGTCCCATCAAATTTGTAAGCTTAGATTTAATGGTCTTCCTTTCACTTAATTTACTATGTTTGTTAGGGAGATTTATCCTTACGATTGACCCTATCGATCAATACTATTAAAGTACAGGGTGCTTTTTTTGGATTTTAGCTGGTTCGATTCCGGGTGTGGCAAGCGAATTTTCGAAAATTGTTCAGTGTCATGGGCTGATTCACCACCTGAGAGGATAAGATCGAATTATTTAATACCCTATACATATTATATATATTCAATCATATAGATTTAGATCCGCATAAGTACTTAATACAATTAAATTTTATCAAACGTCTATAAGCGCAAAATAATCAAATATTACGACTAGATTACAAACTTATAATAGTAGGTACAATTAGCGTCCACGCGCGAGCTATACCGTAACACAATAATATCGTCTGACTGCACTACTCTATAAGCACACTAATACATAAATATACTGTGTCAACGCACACAGGCAAACAGGAAATACGCTTTATCGCTCGTAAAAGTTTGGATACGAGTGACACAGCCGTCCCGTCGGAATGCCAGCGGAGGACTGCCGCCCGCGCCTGCGCAGACCACCCTTTGCAACTAAACGTTCGGATTTCCGTTTTTTGTAACTTTTGAATGAAAATATTGTTCGATTTACAAAATTTAAACGTTGTGTTTCAAGAAAAAGGGATTCTTAAAAATTAGTATAAGAATATTTCCATATATCATAGCCGTTTAGGAGCAGTAAGGAATTTAAGTCAAAAATCGATGTCTCGTGGTATTTTTTTTAAATACAATACTGTTGGCGCCTAGCTATTTTTGAAGAGCAACACCGAACGCAGGGCCTGGGGCGTAAACAATATAGACTTGGGAAAAACAGTGACTTTTGTATCGCCGTGACTGTCGTTCCAGTTACTTAGAAATCACAGTGAAAAATCACCGTGACTTTGTCACATACGTTATTTTTCTCGATAGGAGCGACTAACCTGACCAAGGAGTATGTAATACTACAAAGTGACACGATCAACCGTCATGACTGGTATAAGTTACGCTATAGGTGTGGGCAGAGGTCGAGTGACTAGAGTATGTTTTTGTTAGTAACTTTGTTCAGATGTGAAAAAAAATTGTTTTATTTGTTGTTTGATTGAGAGGTAGGTAATTATTTGACAATGTTTTTCTGTTCGGCAAGGTGTAAGACGGATTTAAACCTTCAACAAATGCCTTGAATCCGCGGTCTTCAACAATAGCTATAAATTTATAAGCTAAGCTTTACTTTACATATCTTGCAATTGGCGACTTTACCCACACTGTCTACAGAATCGAAACAATTCCACAAGTAACTACTTTTCATTTTACGAGAGTCCACCATTATGATTGAAAAAAACTGTTTATTTACACTTACCTACACTAAACACTTAAATTTACTCTACCTACATATTTACGTCAGTCCAAAATAAAATAAAATAATATAAAACCAATATTCAAACAAATAGCGTCTGAACCGCTTGTTTGCTACTTAGAAACTAAAAAAAACTTAAAAAACTTACGACTTACTTTCACAATTTTTTTACCTGATACAATAAACCATGCCAATCACATCCAAGGCCAAGGAACAATAAACAATAACTACCGGACCCCGCACCTCGCCGCGGCGCGCCGTTATCAGTCACCGACCGTTCGGACCGTTCCACCGCACGCCCCTCGCCGTTCCATCCACCCGTGCGCGCCCTGAGACGCTGTCACGCCCAGTCACGAAGCGGCTGGAACGACGTTATTTTGGAACGTTGATATTTCGAACCAAGTCACTGTGATATCCTTGCTAAGCCGATCACGGTGATTTTTTCACTGTGACGTTATTTATCACCCAAGTCTAAAACAATATGCAGGTGCGAGGACACTGCGCAGGTGCGCTACCTGTGCTGCGCAGTACCAACCGACGGGTGGCACCGGCGATCCCCACTCCCAGCTATAAAAACCCGATGCACGATATCGGAGCGCTCAGTATTTTTCGATTATTCGGTCTACTAGCATCATTAAGACTAAACTCTGTTTATTTTAGAAGAAAGTAAAACTTTTTCTGGAGCGTTTCTGGTGTGGTGAAATATTTTATTTAACTATGAGTTTGAATGTCTGTAAACTGTAATTAAATAATAAAGTGCAAGTTTATTTACATCTTTGGTTTAATTTCAGCTTAGTGATTATATCAGAAGTGGTTGCAAATCTACTAAAGTGATCATGGGTCGAAAATCAAGAAAACGACAAAGGAAAAGGAGAAGGTCGCCTTCATCGTCGTCAAGTATCTCGACGCTAAGCAGTTCGTCAAGCGACAGGAGTAAAACGCCCCCGTTACCGTCTCAAAAAAAAAGAGTAAACAAGTAAGTGGTTGCAATAATTTGGTTTTGAATGCTATGGTACCAGAATTCGACCCCCTTTTAGACAAAATTGATAACTGGCTGAATATAGTATGTTTACATGCGAAAACTTTTCACTGGAAAGATGACGTCATAATATTTCAAGCCCTCAATAAACTAAAGGGAACCGCAAAGATTTGGTATGACTCATTTTTAAAGAATGAGAGTAGTTGGGCAGGGTGGTCTTGGAAAGAATGGCGTAATAAA
Organism: Aproaerema taeniolella; assembly: GCA_949987775.1. Lineage (NCBI taxonomy): Eukaryota > Metazoa > Arthropoda > Insecta > Lepidoptera > Gelechiidae > Aproaerema > Aproaerema taeniolella. The sequence goes on from OX465244.1 coordinate 12,512,517, forward strand.
CTGCTTTGCACTTTTCAAATTCGTAGAAACATGTTTTCACTATTAAAAGATATTATTGATCAAAAGCCTAAGAATTATCAATCCCTCTATGAGTTTTGTTTCGAGCAAAAAGCCAAAATTGACCGATTGAATTTAAACTTCACGGAATTCGATATAATTTCAATAATTATAGGCAATATCGGGGAATCGAATTTAATCGCGTCGGTAGAAGCAGGCAATATAAAAACTTGTAATGAATTAGCATCATTTTTGCAGGGCCGTGTTTACAACACGAATAAATCGAACAGTACCGAACAAAAAACTTTTTCTGCTTCCTCTACCGGCCCCAAACCTTCAGATAAATCAACAGCAGGTCCCTCTGGTATATCTAATCAGGCAACCCCGTCAGGTCGAAACCGTAGCAATCTATCTACTTCCATCAATAAGCCTCCAAGACCTATTAGCTGTTACATTTGTGGAGGTAACCATAAGAAAATTGAATGTACCCACGAATGCATTTATTGTGGCAAAAAAGGTCACGCTGATAGCGCCTGCTATTCAAAAAAACCCGTTGTTGAGGTAGACAAAAAGGAAGTTAAATTTGTTACAACCACTGCTCAAGTTAAAGAAAAGTTTCATAAACCAGCCTTTTTGGATGATCATTTGGTTCAAGTATTTATTGATATGGGCAGTGATTGCTCGTTGATTTCTTCTCAATTAGCAAAAAAATTAAACTTTCATGTGCATCAGCTGGTTAAACCTGTGACTTTACAAGGGTTTTCAAACAATGCAGTTTCAACCGTCAATAAATATGTTCTTGTTGGCTTAAAGATGGATAAGGTTGCTTTGGATAGTGTAAAGCTGTACTTGATTGATGATTTATCCGGCTGCGACGTGTTGATTGGAAGAAATGTTACCGAACATTCTTCTATTATGTATATGCGGATAGGAGACATCCTCACTTTTCAAAAATGTACCCCGCAAGTAGTTTTTAATGCTCCTTCAGAGTTTATGCCGAAAATTAAAGAGATTTTTGAAAAATATCCTAAGAGTGTGGCTACCGATTTAGCATCATTAGGTCAAGTCTCTGGATTTGAGGCCGAAATAGAGTTGACGTCAAAAAAACCAGTCTGCTATAGGCCTTATAGATTACCAGAAAAAAATCGGGAAGTTATGCGAAAAATGATGAAAGAACTTTTAGACAGTAAAATTATTCGCGAGAGTAGCTCACCATATGCTAGCCGCGCTATGCTGGTGGATAAGAAAGGGGTAGAAGAAAAACGTCTTTGCGTAGATTATAGGACTTTAAATGACCTCACTATTAAAGACAAATACCCAGTGCCTCGCATCGAAGACTTAATTGACCGACTCAAAGGTTGTAAATACTTCACGAGCTTAGATTTAAGAAGCGGCTACTATCAAATTAGTCTTGGTTCTGAATCAATTCCAAAAACAGCTTTTGTTACCGAAGATGGACAGTATGAATTTTTACGAATGCCTTTCGGTATTTCAAATGGACCATCGATTTTTCAGAGGATGATGAACGCTACCTTAGGCAACCTACGATTCAATAATGTTATTGTGTATTTAGATGATGTTTTGATCGCTACAGAAACGTTAGTAGAAAATTTGGCTACCTTAGACAAAATCTTAGAAATTTTTGTTTCTCGTGGGTTGAAGTTAAATTTAAAAAAATGCTCCTTCTTGCAGCCAGTAATCGTTTTTCTTGGTTATGTAGTAAACGGCAGTGGTATCAAACCAACACCTGAAAAAGTTGAATGCGTAAAAAAGATGGCAACGCCTAAAAATGTTCATCAGTTGCGAAGATTTTTGGGTCTTGTAAATTACTTTCGCAAGTTCATCAAAAACTGCGCGTTAATTAGCTCTCCCCTAACAAATCTATTAAAAAAAGGGCAAAATTGGATTTGGACTAAAAACACGAATCTGCAATACAAACACTTAAAGATTCCTTAACGAGCGATTCTACCTTAGCCATCTTTGATCCCCAAAAAGAAACCATTTTGTACACCGATGCAAGTCGGGATGGTGTTGCAGGAATTTTAGTTCAAGAAGAAGATGGGGTAGAACGTCCGGTTTTCTTCTATAGCCAACAAACATCAGGCGATGAAAAGAAATATCATTCTTTCGAACTAGAATTACTAGCAATTTTTACGTCCTTGCAAAAGTTTCGCCTTTATCTCCTAGGAAAACGTTTTAAGATAATAACCGATTGTAATGCCGTTAAGTATGCATTGTCAAAAAAAGAAATCATACCCAGAATCGCCCGCTGGGTTCTTATGATCCAAGAATTCTCTTTTGAAGTACTGCATAGGCCTGGTACAAAAATGCAACACGTTGATGCACTTAGTAGAATGTTTTCGGCAGATTCTCAAGACCCCGATCGAAATTCTGTTATGTCCATAAACGAAAGTGATTGGTTATTAAGTGTTCAGGAACGAGACTACGAAATTTGCAAAATTAGAGATATTTTACAGTCAGGAGAAGCCGAACAAAATAAACAAATATTCAATGATTATGAACTTCTCGGAAATAAAGTTTTTCGGCGCACTGAATTTGGTCGTAGGTGGGTTGTCCCAAAAAATTGCATATGGCAGGTTATCCGCTTTAATCATGATGATGTAGGGCATTTTGCGACGGACAAAACTCTAGAAAGGATCAAACAAAATTATTGGTTTCCTGGTATGAAAAGAACTGTTACAAAATACATAAATAACTGTATTAACTGTTTGTACAATAAAAACAAATCTGGTAAAAAAGAGGGAGAATTGTATCCTATACCGAAATACGCGCGACCTTTCCATACCTTACATATGGACCACTTAGGGCCTTTGATTAAGTCTGAAAGATGCAATAGTTACATTCTGGTACTAGTTGACGCATTCACAAAATTTATTTTCATTTCGGCCGTACCTGATACACGAACTGACTCAGTTCTAAATGAGTTAAACAATTTGTTCAAAATTTTCGGCAACCCGAAGAGACTAGTGACGGATGCGGGCACGGCGTTTACATCCAAAGCCTTCACCACCTATTGTCAAGAGAGAAATATACGTTGCCATACTATTGCAACTGGTATGCCTCGTTCCAACGGGCAGGTCGAACGCTATAATAAAACAATATTAGAGGCTTTGCGTTCACTTGGCGCGGACCATGATTACAACAAATGGGATGATACATTGACAACTCTTCAACAAGGGATAAACAGCACTATTCAAAAAACTACAAATGCCATCCCAAGTGAAGTTTTTTTTGGATATCGACTGAGAATGGAAAGTGATAAGTATTTGCCCGAAAATGAAACCACGATTGACGTTACAGCTCTTCGAAAAAATATAGATGAACGCATTCAGTCTAGTGCTGAATACCAAAAACAAAATTTTGATGCAAAAAGAACTTCGGCGACTTGGTATTACTTAAAATTCCATGTCAGAAAAACGATGGTGGTAGCAAAAAATTGTTACCAATCTTTAAGGGACCGTTTAAAGTCACAGAGATTCTTGGCAAAGATAGATACAAAGTATCTGATATCATGGGTAGCCAGAGGTGCAACAAAAGATACTCTGGAATAGCCTGTGTCGAAAACATTAAGCCATGGATTAATATAGAAGACTGGGAGGATGAATCCGTTTCAGGCTTTAATGCTAATCCTTTGGGTAAGAAAGCTTAATATCAATACCAGTATTTGTTTTTTTTCTTTTTTTTTTCAGAAAGGCAATCGGATGTTGGCGAGGATAAAACTTAAACGAGTCAAGATTATATATCAATCATGCACTAAATTTACTGTCATATTCTGTATTGGACTCAGGTGGCACATTGATAAGAAAATTAATGCTACCGTTGGACTATTTCTATGTATCACAAGTGGGACTTCGAGTCTGGGAGCTTGTGAAGAGTGGAGGTGGCGTACTTAACAATTGAAACCTTTGAAAAACAGGTTGCATATTGTGGAGCTTGTGACTCTGGAGCATTTGCAACTTGATGGGCTTTTACTGGTGTATGTGGAGCTTGTGACTCTGAAACATTCCCAGTAAAAGTTGAGGTTTCAATTTTGGTACTGCTAGAACTTGGACACTCATGAAATAGTAGAGGCGGGTGCATTAAAGGGAGTACTGAAGAAATACTACTGGTATGTTAAAGACTAAAATTATTATTGTGGATTACAGATGTGCCTGAGGACAGCCACAATGCAGGAGGGCCGGATGTTGGCGCCTAGCTATTTTTGAAGAGCAACACCGAATGCAGGGCCTGGGGCGTAAACAATATGCAGGTGCGAGGACACTGCGCAGGTGCGCTACCTGTGCTGCGCAGTACCAACCGACGGGTGGCACCGGCGATCCCCACTCCCAACTATAAAAACCCGATGCACGATATCGGAGCGCTCAGTATTTTTCGATTATTCGGTCTACTAGCATCATTAAGACTAAACTCTGTTTATTTTAGAAGAAAGTAAAACTTTTTCTGGTGTGGTGAAATATTTTATTTAACTATGAGTTTGAATGTCTGTAAACTGTAATTAAATAATAAAGTGCAAATTTATTTACATCTTTGGTTTAATTTCAGCTTAGTGATTATAATACAAAGACGTAAAAAAAAAACTGACGTTCCACATTTAGTCCTTGAACAGATGTTTCACATATTTTTTTTTTCAACTTTCCCTGGCCAGTCATAAATGAGAAGTAAGCTTTACAAAATGCTCAATATTCGGAAATTGAGGGATCTAATCGCCTTAAGTAGTGTTGCCGTGGTCGGGATTTGTGCATTCTGAAAAACTTTTGAATCGGATATCGAACATACTTACTAAGCCATTCGCCCTTTGACTGCAGTCCATCAATCGTACAGTAGTAATATCCGAAGTCATCTTCATTCACATTATTGATTATTAGTTCTTTATTTTTCATGGTGTACCTGAAATTGACATTGGCATTATTTATCACGATTTCATGCATGTTTCCCAATAGGGTATGCGGAGTTCACAGATTTTGTAATGATTTTGTAACGGAACAGAACATCTGTTCGTGAGTTCTCAAACATATGACACTTAAACCTTAATAAAAGGAAAATCATTAAAAAAGTATTTAATTACATTCAGTTAAGATTAAATTATTCTTATTTTTATTTGTAAGTAAATCTAAAAAGTGAATAAAATAACATGGATGCTGCCATGTAACAGAGTAAAGATGCTAAATAGGACCGTATTACATCGCGTTATAGTTCATATTGCTGCTACATTACTGTAATGGAGGGAAAGGTTAAATGTACGGACAACAGTGAAACGATAGGCATAACTAAAGAGATTTTATTGAAGTCACCATTTACAGGAAAGTAATGGCATCATATTGAGAGGTGATATACACAGAAAAGTTTTTAATGTAGAAATTAATGGACTTAATTAATAAGTATGGTGAATTTCATATTTGAATTAATTATTCAGTATTCAGTTATAAGTGTTATACGATATGCGAATAAGGATAACGGTATATAGCTTTTTAAAATTAGAATTAAAGTTGTGAACAGATTGGGTCCAGTACTAAGACACTACACTGCTTGTTATATACACGCAATGTAAAATAAAGTGTCTAAATCTACCATAGGTTCAATAAAGGAGGTATTCAAAAAACAACAGCAGAGTAGGGAAAGAAAATATAAACCCGATGAACTCATAAAAAAGGAAATTTCGTCAAATTTTTTGCTTAGGTATATATAGGCATACAAAATTTTCCTGATCAACCGCAAACCGCAACATTTTACTTAGGAACAATTGTTTCATGTAGGTATTGTGACTTTATAGCTAATTATGAAATAAAATAATTTGAGTTTTCAACTAACGAATTCAGTAAAATTTTGAGCGATAAGTCCCTTATCAATTGTCTATTTACGTATGTGTCCTTAATTTAATAAATACTAAGCTTCTCAGTTATAACTTCGAGGTCAACTTCACTTCCAGAAAGAAAAAAGATAATTAGACTTGTTTGCTTTCAATATACCATCGTTACTATCTATATATTTGGATCGACAGTGCGCCTACTTAACTATCAGCAACAGTGACCTATGTGAACTGGGTTTTACCCAGAATGTCGTAAAAACATTCCCAAGCTTTCAGTGAAAAGTACTCGTTTATTACTTAACATGATGGATCAATTATACCTAAATCTATGGTCACTGCAGGAAAAACAAAAGCACTTTTTACATAAACAAGTCCACTTTCAATTCAAGTCTCGGGTCACAACAACTCATTGTGAGTCAGTGATTTAGCGTTAGCAGTACAGGACAAACGATAATGAGCTATAAACTGTATTCGCTACATACTTATCAGCTGTCGGATTTATTATTGTCTTCTTACGTCAATTGCTATCGTTTGAATTAATTTGAATATTTTGAGTTGCAATCTTGATACTAAGAAGTCTGTCAAAGGGGAGTGTAATTAAAAATAACTATCATTGTAATGAAATAGCATTTTTTTTAAAGTAATACACTTATAATTATAATCTTCATACTGAAAAAACTAATCTTAAAAACAAATTACAACTAATACCAATAGTATGCCTTCTTAGCAGTTAATTTAGCATATTCTAAAATCGTAAAATAACAAAATTTATAATACATAGGCATAGAGAAGCAATTGTTTCTCTGTTTACGGAGACCACTTGCTAATGTTGCTAGGTCAATCGTCGCACTCTCATTGTATTTCGATATGCTGATGTCTAGAGCGCAAAAAACCCCCGTGCGATTTAATCCAGCAGAACAATGGACCACCACGGGAGGAAAATTGTAGCTCTTGTTGTCAAACACTGCACGTGCTTGTGCTTCTCTGACTTTGAGAACAAATTTGAGACAGTCTGATGGGATTCTAAGCAGGCTTTTATGGGTCCAGTCGGTGTAAGTAAAGTGTGTGAGGTACAATGTGTCTCCGCTGTCGTCCGTCACCCGCAACTTAGTCACTATATGGTCACGAAAGTCTTTACTTTTCTTGTTTCGATGGTAAAGACACCGTAGAACACTATTCTTCCATTCTCCAGGCTCTTGTTCTCCTTCCTGCGTCTTTGTCAGCATAACGATGACCCTGGATTGATTTCCAAACACCATTTTCCAAAAATCTTCGGCTGTCGACTGGAGTGGGCCCTGACAACACAAGTACTTGCCCCTGGTTTTGTACCCGTTGACATGATTGGCGTTGATGTAATCACTTTCTCCGTCTTCTGTTGGTAGGATCACCCTGTTATAATCAAAACAAGGTATGAACCAGTATCTATTCTTCAGAATATTTTCCAGCCGCATCGATATGCTGCGACTCTAATTAATCTTTTCGTCTAATATCTATACTAATATTATAAAGCTAAAGAGTTTGTTTGTTTGTTTGTTTGTTTGTTTGTTTGTTTGAACGCGCTAATCTCCGAAACTACTGGTTCGAATTGAACAATTCTTTTTGTGTTGGATAGTCCAGTTATCGAGGAAGGCTATAGGCTATATAACATCACGCTACGACCAATAGGAGCAAAGATATAATGGTAAATGTGTAAAAAACGGAAGAAATTATACCTAGACTGACGGACATATCAACGCACAGCCTAAACGGCTAAACGTAGGCACTTGAAATTTGGAAGGAACCTAGCTTAGGTACCGCAGAGGTGCACTAAGAAAGGAATTCCCGAAATTTCCACGGGAACGGAAATTAGCGGAAAAATCCTTTTGTATGAAAAATCTAAACCGCTTAAGTTAGACGCTTGAAATTTGGCATGCAGGTACCTTAGTAAACTTAAAGCTAAGTTGCAACAGGATATTGCAAAATTCCCACGGGAACGGGAGTTAGCGGGAAAAAACTTTTGTATGTAAAAATCTAAATCACGTAAGATAGATGTTTTCAATCTGTGTACTCTGTACAAAAAAAAAATTGACACGCAAACGAAGTTGCGGGCATCAGCTATATTATCTATACTAATATTATAAAGCTAAAGAGTTTGTTTGTTTGTTTGTTTGAACGCGCTAATCTCCGAAACTACTGATTCGAATTGAAAAATTCTTTTTGTGTTGGATAGTCCAGTTATCGAGCAAGGCTATGGGCTATAAAACATCTAGCTACGACCAATAGGAGCAAAGATATAGTGGTAAATGTGTAAAAAACGGGAGAAATTATACCTAGACTGACGGACATATCAACGCACAGCCTAAACGGCTAAACGTAGGCACTTGAAATTTGGAAGGGACGTAACTTAGGTACTTCAAAGGTGCACTAAGAAAGGAATTCCCGAAATTCCCACGGTAACGGGAATTAGCGGAAAAATCCTTTTGTATGAAAAATCTAAATCGCTTAGGTTAGACGCTTGAAATTTGGCATGCAGGTACCTTAGTAAACTTTAAGCTAAGTTGCAACAGGATATTGCAAAATTCCCACGGGAACGGGAGTTAGCGGGAAAAAACTTTTGTATGTAAAAATCTAAATCACGTAAGATAGATGTTTTCAATCTGTGTACTCTGTACAAAAAAAAATTAACACGCAAACGAAGTTGCGGGCATCAGCTAAATTATCTATATTAATATTATAGAGTTTGTTTGTTTGTTTGTTTGTTTGTTTGTTTGAACGCGCTAATCTCCGAAACTACGGGTTCGAATTGAATAATTCTTTTTTTGTTGGATAGTCCAGTTATCGAGGAAGGCTATAGGTTATATAACATCACGCTACGACCAATAGGAGCAAAGATATAGTGGTAAATGTGTAAAAAACGGGAGAAATTATACCTAGACTGACGGACATATCAACGCACAGCCTAAACGGCTAAACGTAGGCACTTGAAATTTGGAAGGGACGTAGCTTAGGTACCGCAGAGGTGCACTAAGAAAGGAATTCCCGAAATTCTTACGGGAACGGGAATTAGCGGGAAAATCCTTTTGTATGAAAAATCTAAACCGCTTAAGTTAGACGCTTGAAATTTGGCATGCAGGTACCTTAGTAAATTTAAAGCTAAGTTGCAACAGGATATTGCAAAATTCCCACGGGAACGGGAGTTAGCGGGAAAAAACTTTTGTATGTAAAAATCTAAATCACGTAAGATAGATGTTTTCAATCTGTGTACTCTGTACAAAAAAAAAATTAACACGCAAACGAAGTTGCGGGCATCAGCTAGTTCTCCAATATTCTTGTTCGAATATCTTAATTTTTTTTTTCTGTTACTAGCGCCAGATTGTTTTTTCGTGTGAATCACGCCCATTTTTTAAAATTTACTCTCGTGGAGTAAGAGTTCTTGCTTTGATGGCAAGTTATTATTGAATGAAAACGGTTTGACTGATCGAGTGGTAGTGACGCTGCCTTTTGATCGGCGGTCCTGGGTTCTATCCCCAGTCAGGGCAAATATTTGTGTAAAAAGCAGATGTTTGTTCTCGGGTCATGGGTGTTTGTGTTTGTCTTTATGTGTGTTCCAAGGGACCCACGACACAAGGGAAAACCTTAGTGTGGGCCTTTGAGTGTGTAGCGTTTATTTATTTATTAGTAATGTTTCAGCATTAATATTAATTTTTTCCTCTCTGAATTAATACTCTAACCAATGTGACGCACGAAGTTTCAGGCGTTTGGCTTTACTTCTTGTTTTATCGTTATTAAAAATTAATTTCAATCATTGTAATTCTCATCTGGCTAGTAAATTAATAAGATTATCAATTTTGAAAACCACAGTGAGTTAAAATGTTATAATTAACTTCCTTTCTTTTAATGTTCTTAACAATACTTTTGTCGAATTTAGGTACAATTAAAAATTCTCTATATGGACTTTAGGCAAAATTATGAGTATCACCTACAATTTTGTTCTAGTTCTTGGGTCCTTTGGAAGTTAAACAAAAATAACTGTGGTTATAACAAGTAAGGGTTTATATAAATTATGTAGTTATTCGCTGTCTGAACATAACCGGCAACAGCAGCTCGGATATTGATCAAGTGATCAATCTTCACGTCTAGTACACGCAGGTGGGGTGTATAAACCTTTCCTATAAAACACTATTGAAATAAGGCTCATTTTGGTTGAGGTAGTAACCGAAGTCTAAATAAGTACACACGGGTAGATTTAGGTAGAGCCAATAAAGTTGTCGGGAAAACAGGCGTAGGAATAGGTCATATGAGTGTTTCTTTCTTCCGATAATCGATTAAATACCTGTATTTTGCCTATGTATTCGTTTGAGACCTAGAACAATATAGCTCGTTCAAAACTTCCCCTCGCTTGAGGGTGTACTGTAGCTTCACTGAAGTGGTTTTTTATTTTCAATAATAATCATGAGTACCTAATAAGAAAACACAACTAAGCTCACGAGACAAACCAAATCCATCACGCCTGAACAGTCGAAGTTTTTTGAAATTCATGAGAAGTTCAAACTCTGTCGCCAAAATTTTAGATGAATATATTCAGATAAACAAGCACCAGAAGACAGTGAAATCTGATAAGAGGTCTTCAGGCATTTTGAATCGTGTGACAAATACAATTGCGCATAGCAGTGCAACTTACGATGTTAAAAAGTACTGATGTACGAAACATCCCACCAAAGATAACTTAAATAAATTTTGGAAAACAGTTATAGATCAAAATAGCGATATCATAGTCATACTGTCAACTGGCGGCAAAATAAATTACCAATACTGAAGTTCAGAGGAAAACCAGGAAAGAGAATAAAACCAGCTTGTAATAAAAACTATCAAAATTGTAAAAATGGATTATTATACGATGTCATTGGTACAGTTGAAGGAAAAAGGTAAAGTCACGCGACAAATAATACTTTATCATTACACTGCATGGCCATCGGACAATATGTCGCATAACCCACTGCAACTAATGAGATTCATCGCTACTATAAATGATATTCCAACTTCTGGGCCGATAGTTGTACAATGTAACGATGGAAACAATATGTCTGGGGTCTTTTGTCTATTAGATATGTGCATAGCAGAATGGAGGGAAAGGGTATATTTATCTCGAAAGCCCTTCAGGAGATAAGGTAAGTGAACGAAAATTCAGTTAACTGCGCAGAAAATTATGTTTTTTGTTACAACTCATTATATCATTTTGTTTTGAATAATATCAAGTGATATTGGTTGGCAACGCGCCACATGGAGGCGGGAATAACACAGGTGCTAGTAATTGACCTCCGGGAAAACCGGCGGTATTATTTGTGTACCCATTATTCCATATTAGAGAGCTATAAAAGAGTACTCTGGTAGGACGGGTTATCATTGCAATACAGGACTTCAACAAGTAACTTTACCTTCTCTCTTGAAAAATGTAAATGAGTAGATTGAAGACAATTTTTGGGCCAGTACCGTGGTTCGAAAACTCTACAATGTTTCATTTAATCGCTGAAAAAGGCTACAGTGATGTTTTAGACCGCATTAATAGTGGTGGTGGAAACAGAGAATTCAAGGATATACTCAAACTTAAAAACAATAATGGAGAAACGTGTCTACATCGTGCTGTTAAATGCCTAAGAGGATCTGATAAGCTCGAACGATAATGGCTCTCTACTCTATGACATGGTAGCGGATTTGGAGACACAAAAAGATAGCACAAGAGATATAGTCCTGCACATGGCAGTAAAATTACAAGATTACGAGCTAGTGAAATGGTTGTTATCGATGCCGATTGACAGGAACATTATGAGTAGTAGCGGGCAAATAGCCTATGAAATAGCCGAACAAAATAATGATATCTAAATGCTGGAGATGTTTTTGGATAAAGAAGAGAATGGATTTAAATCTCCAGAGGGTCAGTCTAGTCGATCAACTTAAGCAATCTTTAAGATATTTCTTAATTTAAATTTAAGGCTGGTCTATAAACTATTTTTTGTACTTTTTCTAGTAGAATGTATTAAGCTTGCTCTCTTATGTACAGTAGGTTTTAAGTTTTTTAATAAAACGATTAATTTATAACAAAAGTTATTTTATCATAGGTTAGCAATAGACTCAAAAAAGAAGTTAACCAAGTAGTTACTTATAATTAGTTTGTTCTATAAATACTATGAAGTAATCATATTGGCAAGATGCCTTATAAGCACGCGGCAATTGTAACTGCGATAACATTTAACCTACGGGAAAACCAGTGATAGAAGCTCTTATTATTTGTAGGTGTCTCGCATATATCAGCTGGCTATATAAGACTGTTCCAGTAGGATGTAGTGTTATTATTTTTCGGGACTTCGAGAATTAAAATTTTACTATCCCTGAAAATGGATTCTGACAAATTGAACAAAATATGTGGGCCATTTCCTGCGAAAGGAAATTGTACAATATTCCATTCGATTGCTGACTCTGACTGTTACGATATTATGGATAGAATTTTCAACTATTTTGAAGGTAAAGACCTTCAGCACATTTTAACACTCAAGAATGCCAACGGAGAAACGTGTTTGCATACTGCCGCAAAGTACGGACATGGAATCAATACTGATATTATGATATCGCTAATGGTGAGCTTGGGAGCAGAATTGAACGCCCAGGATGCTAAAAGAGATACTGTTTTGCACATAGCAGTCAAAAGGCAAGACTACGAGCTGAAAGAAGGGTTATTATCGTTGTGCGTCAATAAAGATATTAAAAATAAAGACGGATTAACGGTTTATCCAATAGCAGAACAAAACAAAAAAGATCATAAAATGATAGAGATGCTTTTGACTAAAGGAGAAAATTCTCTAGTGAAGAGTTAGTCATTCTGAACAGGTTAGCTTGAGTGATCTTCAAGAAAGTTCCTAGTTTAATTTTGATTCACTACTTTGTATTTTTGCTAGTGAAATGTGCTCACTTTACTCTTATAAACGGCAGCTGTTAAATATTTTAATAATTGGGTGAATTTATATTAGTAAGGTAATTTTATTCCAAATTAGCAATAGGTTCCCTTACAACTATAACAACTATTGTCATGGCCAACTAGAGAGTGGTATTCTATAATGACCTTCCACGACGTTGGTTAGCTGGTTCAGAACACTGGCATTACAATCGTGATGAAATATTAGATAATAAACCACGAAATAGTAGGAAAACTCACATGTATCGATGGTTTTGTTGGTGCAGTAGCAGCGCCCGCTGAGTAGACAGGCTTGCACGAGAATCAGAGTTCAGTCTCTGGTAAATCAATCTTTCTTGAAAACAGTTCACAAATTCGGTAGTTCACATCCATACACTTAAATTATGCAGCTCACAATTAAGAAAGTATCTCGGTAGTTTCCAATTTTATAGAATTTCACATAGGGGTGCAAAATATTGCGACGCACGCGGTGGCGGTCAAACGTCAACTGAAGACGGTAAAAATAATGACGTTTCTTAAGACGTTCAAAAGTTCAGTCGTAGATGAGTTTCCTTTTAGGGATCCGTGACTTAAAAGCTAAAATCGCATCAGGTTGCAATCTGGCCCAAACACAGCCCCCGCCTTGAAAGGTCATCTTTTAAAACCTAACAAGCAGAAATACTAACTATAACTAAAGCTTGAAATTAAAATTAAGATAAAAGTATTCTACAAACTAAAGGAAGTAAGTAATGCGAGAATTAAACATAAAACTAAAAAACAATGGGTTGCACTCCGGGAGTGCCGGCAGAAGTGAAAACTTGAACATTAACGTTGTGCATTAATATGGAAATAAAACAAAATACACAAAAAGAGTCCGTTATTCTCTCAGGATTCGATCCTTCGACGCCTCGCCTACGATCTGATAACTTCAATCGGCCAAAAAAACAAAAAGATTTTCTTGAGTTCACTCGTGGTTTCGAACCCACAGTTCCCCGAAGAGCTCAAAACCAGCATCGTTAGGCCAATACATAAAAAAGGCAGCCAAAGCAGTTATGACACTATCGCCCTATCACAATACTTCCAACTATCGATAAACTCACATAAAAAAATATATTTAGACAGATTTACACTTTCTACAGAAACAATAACATATATGGATTCCAAACAGGTAAAAGTACGACACAATTACTATCCAAATTCACAAATGATGTCTATAAACACCTTGAGAATAAAGAACACGTTTTAGCTCTATTTATAGATTACAGCAAGGCCTTCGATACATTAAAACATGATACTACGAATGGTGTAGAAAGTTATCGAAAGGGACCGTTAAACGAATGGTGTAGAAATTATCTTTCTGACAGATCATATTATGTCGTAAAAACCAGCGACACTATGAGCAATATAGTTCAGGTGTCTGAGGGTACGGCGCAGGGTTCAGTGTTGGGACTGCTGCATTATATTACATATGTCAATGACGTAGTTAATATTATTAAACATTGTCTAGTATATCAATTTGCTGATGATACATGCCTCATTTCAGCTAATAAAAATATAGACACAGTACTAACAAACTTACAATTTGACTTCACATTGTTGATGAAGTGGTCACACGACTTTGGTCTTGTAATAAACAATGATAAAACTAAACTTATGTATATAAGTTCTAGCCAAAAAAGAAAACTTGACTTTCCTCGACTCATTGCACACACCCATACATGCTTGCATATAAATTCGCGCCATTGCTCTTGCCCACCAATAGAAGTAGTTAACAAACAAAAATATCTTGGTTTATTAATAGACGATTGATTAAAATGGACTCAACACATTGACTACGTAAGCGACAAATTAAGAAGTATCCTCACTAAATTTAAAATCATTAAACGTAAAATACCATATACTACTCTTTTATATATTTAAAAAGCACTAGGTGAAACGACAATTTATTACGGACTAAGCAGTTACGGCAGATCCAGTAAATCCCATCTTGACCCCATATATTGGCTACAGCTAAGAATCCTTAAATCATTATGTTAGCGTCATTTAATAAATTCCTTTGAAATTCTTCTAAAACTAAGTTTGTAATATTAAAATAGCAACACTTAAATGCTTCGTATTGGTGTGGTGGTTCGTTCTTTCGGATTGGTTGAACGTAAACCAATCAGAAGTAGTTATTTTTGGAGGGAAAACTAGTCAAAGAGCCATCTTAAAAACACGTTCCTCAGTCAGTCGTCGATAGCGAGTCCTACTGAACAGTTTTGGTCTTCATATAAACAGTATACCAGTAGTAGTTGTCTTCATCGACAGTATATTTTAATTAAGGTAAGATGTATATATTATAATTCTACTATGTCTCTTTACTAAATATTTCTACGAAAATTTGTGGTTGCAAATTAATCCTTGTGCTTTACTTTAAAATAAATGAATTTAAAATACATAATTTGGAGTTATTTCTTTCAATTAGTACCCCACAAAATAAAAATAAATATATAAAGACAACTATGCCCAACTCTTTTTTCATTGCAAAGTCATACCGGTATACGATCAGGTCAAATATATTTTACTTGTTGAAAATTATCACAATCTTGACCTACAAATATTAAAACTTACTAACCGACACACACGAGGCGAACTTATACCTAGATTTAAGGTACCCAATTATAACAACTTATACGGGAAACAGCTATTAGAATACTGTATACCTAAACTACTAAACGACCTACCCATAAACTTAAAAAATAATATTACTAATGAAAATATGAAAAATAAACTTAAATAATACTTTCTAGAAAACATTGACCAATCTTGAATAATGAAACACAGAAGACCGAAAAATAGTTAAATAAATTACCATTTCAATACTAAATAAACAATCGTAAAATAGAAAAAAATATATATATACCTATACAGTAATAATAAAACAATAAACATTGTTTTTTTGAAATCGACCCGTGTGAAAACGCACGGTCGGTCCTAGCAAAAAATAGCACGACGACGGAACGAGCCCGCTGGTAAATCGAGTTATGATAAGAAACTAACCTACTAACAATCATTATAAATAGATAGATATTGTGAAATGAAATGAAATGAAATGAAATCATGTTTATTGCTAAAGTTAAACCTACGATACAATGACTAAATTAACAGTAAAAAGTAAGAACTAGATTAACCTAAGCAAAAGGAGCCAAGCTCAGCATTGTGCTGTACAACAAATTGTACAGCGCTGGTTTTCAGCTTGACCCTGTTTGGCCGGTCGGCCGCTGCAGTTACTTAAAAATAATAATATAAACATTAATAACAAAAATTATAACATAAGTATATGATAAAACATCAACTACCTTTCAGTGTATAAATATTATACTAAACAAAAGAGAAAACAGTAAAAATATAATTTTACGCATCTTAAACTTAAGTGAAACTAAAGTGACATTAATTTAAAAAAAAAAGAAAATTACAAAAAAAAATTATGAAATTAATAAATGTAAAACTTAGATTTATCTAAATTTGTCGCGTCAGTCAGTAATAAAAAAATACAATATAAATAAAAACTTAAGTAACGCAGTGTATAAATATTCAGATTTGTGAATACATATATGTGTGTGTGTGTGTGTGTGTGGATGAGTGTGTCAGCGTGTACGTTATTCTTAACTGATACGAGTATAAAGGTGACATTTTACCTGTAGTAGTCAAATCTGCCGCATCCGCCTTTTGGTTGCCTTTGTATTTCCATGAAAAAAGTTCTTATTATTTTTTTGAATAACGGTAACGTCATAGGCTCCCGTGCCGGCGGCGGTAGGTCATTCCATCTTTTGGATGCCGCAAATTTGAAACAACCACGGAAGTTAACCGTTCTGTGTTTCGGGACAACAAGACATGTTTCCCTTTGCTTCCTCAACGTAAGCAGTATACGGAAAAACCGGTATGCGGTTTATGTTATACTGTACTTATATATTTTTTGCTAATTGTTGTTTTATATTTAATAATAATAATAACCCTCGACCTGTTGCTTTCAATCTTGCAACTTTTCCACTCGACCAAACTGACTACTTTCAATTCAGTAAAATAGTCTATCAGTATTTGCGCGCTATGTGCGAATAATCATTGACATCTGTCACAGAATCTTACGGTTTTTCGATCAGCACACGTGACCTGACGCGAGTTTCAAAGTTTTTACCCATCCCACAAAAGTGCTCAACGTCGCTAAAGAAGTTTTCACTTCAACAAAAAAACTAATTACTCATTAACCATAATATATTCTAAGAAGAAAAGTTTGGCAGTGGGCAAAGTCGAATAACGGGACGTTTTAATGTGCCAGATTTCATTCTAACTAGTGCTACTCGTGTGCGGTGATCTTTGCCTTGATAAGTCATTTCTATAATTCCTAATGGCCAATGTAACGGAAGTGAATTATTTTCCATTACCAGAACAATAGTGCCTTCCTTTACAGGACTGCTTTCTGTATTCCATTTTTGACGTGTTTGAAGAGTATGCAGATATTCGTTTCGCCATCTTATACAATAGGACTGTACTAATTTGTCTAGTAAAAGGTACCGTGAAAGGAGATGTGCACGTTCTTCTGTAACGTAGGAAGCTGGCAAAAAATGTAGAGGTTTCGAATTTAAGAAATGAGCAGGCGTAAGTGGCAAAGGCTCAGAAGGATCCTCGCTCAAAATGCCTAGAGGCCGTGAGTTCAAGACAGATTCAACTTGGCATAAAACAGTCAAAATTTCCTTATATGACAAAAGCTGATTGCCAATAACGCGGTATAAATGCGTTTTAATGCATTTCATCGCCGATTCCCAACTACCACCAAAATGGGGTGCGTTCGGTGGGATCATATGCCACACTATTCGATTCTCATTAAAGAAAGAACGGTAATTTTTATCGAATGTACTAGAGAATATAAATTCCTGAACCTTATTTAAATATGAACGCGCGCCAACAAAATTTGTTGCATTATCAGAGTAAACAGCTTGCACTGGCCCTCGGCGCGAATGGAAACGTTTGAATGCGTTAAGGAAACAATCTGTACTTAGATCGAAAGCAGTTTCTATATGTATAGCTCTCGTTACTAGACATATAAAAACGCAAATATACATCTTCTGACTCTAAGTACCGCGTTTGCGAACTGGAGTAACAAGAAGTTGACCGCCATAATCTACACCCACGTGAAAGGCTTAGAAACGTTTAATCTGCATTGAGGTAAATCAGTCATAATTGGGGGTTTAGTGGGTTTAGGTCGCAACTTGAAACATGGGATACATCTATATACTCGAGAACGCACGATCCGTCTAGCGGATAGGATCCAGTATTTCTGTCTAAGTAATGACAGAAGATGTTGGGGTCCGGCGTGACATGTATTACAATGCATGTATTCAATAATAATATTGACTACATGATCCTTAGCGGGTAAAAGCACAGGATACTTATGATCGAAGTCTAAATTTGTATTTGACAGGCGAACACCAACGCGAAGCGTTCCGTTCAAGATAAATGGACACAACTTTCGCAAAGAGTTTTGACAAGTCTTTCCAGCTGTCACGGCACGTAAATCTTCGTGGAAATGTTTCCGCTGTACAGCCTGAAGAATAATCAAGATCAGCTGGAGATATTTCCCTACGAGACTTAAACTTTCCAGTAGGACGTAGGTACAAACACGAATACAGCGAAACCAACTAGAGAACCTGTCGACAATCGACAAGATGCCAGAGTTTTCTGAAGCCGAGGTTGTTGGTAATGCAATAATTTTTGTTTCTGGCAGTTTTTAAGTCTCGTTCATCGTAAAAGGCTCTATCGGCCAGTGATTTTTAGGTAAACTGACCCAAGAGGGTCCCTTCATCCAAAACGGGTGAGCCATAGACTGAGCTCGAGTTTCGCTAGCGTCAGCAAAGGCAAGTAAAATTGCTGAACAGCCCTTCGTGGCTCCCAGATAACGCAGAATGCACAGGTCTGATAAAAGAGGAAGTTCGTCATAGAACTTTGTCTAAGCTTTTAGCACGTGTGTGGGCGGGATATCATCCCAATCCGATTTAAGAAGCCAAAGCTGCTTTATAAGAAGCTTGGCGTATAAAATGAGCGGTGCGGCAAATCTGAGTACATCCCATAACCTTGCAATCACTGAAAGCATATTACGCTTTGTTGGTGTGAAATTCTTCGCGGGAATGACACGAAATCGAAATTCATCCGAACAAGAGTCCCATTGTACTCCTAAAACTTTTTGTTCTACGTTTTTACCCTCGAACTCAATGACTTTCGGATGTAAGTGATCTAGAGGTATAGTGGAAAGTAACTCCTTCGAGTTGCTAGTCCATTTCAGAAGGTCAAATCCACCAGCTGCAAACATACCTATGAGCTAGGAGGTTACCGCTTGGGCTTCTGCAAGAGGCGAGGAGCTGACGCACACATCGTCCATGTAACAGTCTCCACGTTCGATAACATTGGCGGCCAAAGGGAATCTAGACCGTTCATCCTCAGCGAGTTGTATCAAGGTACGTAGGGCGAGATATGGGCTTGAAGAGAATCCGAAACATACGCGTTTAAATTCAAATAATTGAAGCGGATCACTTGGGTCGATATAATATTCTTTGGAACTTATGAAATTCAGGAAAGGTCCTTATTTTCAGATACATCTGCTTTACGTCAGCGCAACAAGCAATCGGAAATAGACGAAAGCGCAGCAGAACAGCGTACAGGTCCGATTGCAAGTTAGGTCCTACATGAAGAATATCGTTTATCGACACGCCGGTATCAGTCACCGCGCTGCCATCAAGCACAGGCCTCGCTTTAGTGGACACGGAGGAGTCACGGAAAACGCCATGATGCGGTATAACGTATCCAGAAGTGTCCCTTTGATTGTTGTCCACAGGTGAGATATAATCTTTCTCTAAATACTCCTCTAAAATATTGTCATAAGCAAATCGATAAGATTGAGAAGACTGAAGCTTACGCTCCAAAGACATAAACCTCTCCTGAGCAGTAGAGACCGAAGATCCTAAAGTGTTAGGATTCACCTTAAAAGGTAGCGCCACTATGTAGTGTCCCGAAGAGTCTCGAGTGGTCGAGTCTTCATAAATCTTCTCGCATTCCTCCTCTTCGCTGCTCCAAGTAGTAGAAGGTTTGGAAGGCGAGTCTTCAATCTCCCAAAACCGTCGCACCACGGTATCTAGTGGGGCTCCGGAAAGGCAACATAATGCGTATGATGGCGATCTTACCCGAGTCATTATAGGGGCGTCTCCTAAAAGAATAAATCCCAAAGAGGATTTAATGGCATCAGGTGTACCAGGTGCACCCTGAATACGACCCTGTTGAAGTAAGCTCGGAAACAATTGAGCACCGATGAGCTTGTCTACTCCTCCGGGCACGTGAAAATTATTATCAGCTAATGGTATGTTAGCTAAGTACTTCAATTTAGATATGTCTATATTTGAAGTAGGTAAATGGTTAGTAATACTGTGTACTACCAACGTTTTAATCAGATAAGTAATTTTTTTATCAAAGCAAGAGGAGATGACAACGTTTTGTCGTGATTCTATATTTTCAAAGATATTTCGAGACATACTTGTCCGAACAAAGGCACAGTTCTTGGCTCGTGATTGGTGCAACGCCAACCAACCACATGCCAAGCACGCCATTTTAGAGTAAGGGAGAGGGGGTTACGGCCGTTGGTCGAGCCCGGGCAGTCACTGACAGTCAGTTTTTAGCTAGCGTTAGAAGTGAACAGTTGACTAATAAGTTCGAATTATTAAGAACTATACTTAAATTGTGATGTTACAAGTAGTCAAAGTGAAGAAATAAATCAAATTTGTACAAGTTATGATGGGTTTTACTGACGTTATGACACTTCAGAAGTGTTACGTGCTTTTTACACCCACAAGAATTTGGTTTTTACGAAGAAGAGGTTACGAGCCATGTCTGATGAAAACTGTAATTAGTTTTATATAATATATATATATTTAAAAAACTATTTTGGTTAGTGAGCAGTTAATTGCAAGAATTTAATCAGAATTCGAATTGATTTACCTGACATTCGCATTAAGGTGACTGTGACCAGTGGTAGTTACATAAGATCAGGGCCACTCCTTGATTATGTAACGCTACGTAAGTAACTTTAAATATTATACGATTGATACTGTGATCGGGGCGACTCCCCGATAGGCTTATCGTTGTATTATAAGTAACGTTAAGTGTTGATGCTTGCGGTACCTTGGTCGGGGCCACTCCCCGATAGGATTATCGCTGCATTTTAATCGTTGTTAGTTACTTATACATGCGAAATCGTGGTCGGGGCGACTTTCCGATAGGATTTCGTTGTATTTGTACTATCGTGACTTGGTACGATAAAACTAGGTCGGGGCAACTCTCCGATAGTCGTATTGTAACTATTTTAAACCAGCCATCACCCTACTGCGATTATTTGAATTAACAATAGACCAGAAGATTTTTAAAATTTAACTGCTGCTCACTATCCATTTTAGTCTTAGAAAGTGACACGGCCATGTAGGTGTGCCGTTAGTTGATTCCGCAGCCATGTAGGTGTGCTGCCACAGCCATGTAGGTGTGCTGCTGTTCGATGCCGCAGCCATGTAGGTGAGCTGCTGGTCGAACTCACGGCCATGTAGGTGTGCCGTTTGTTGATTCCGCAGCCATATTGTAGGTGTGCTGCCGCAGCCATGTAGGTGTGCTGCTGTTCGATGCCGCAGCCATGTAGGTGAGCTGCTGGTTGAACTCACGGCCATGTAGGTGTGCCGTTAGTTGATTTCGCAGCCATGTAGGTGTGCTGCCGCAACCATGTAGGTGTGCTGCCGCAGCCATGTAGGTGTGCTGCTGTTCGATGCCGCAGCCATGTAAGTGAGCTGCTGGTCGAACTCACGGCCATGTAGGTGTGCCGTTTGTTGATTCCGCAGCCATGTAGGTGTGCTGCCGCAGCCATGTAGGTGTGCTGTTGTTCGATTCCACAGCCATGTAGGTGAGCTGCTGGTCAAACTCACGGCCATGTAGGTGTGCCGTTTGTTGATTCCACAGCTATGTAGGTGTGCTGCCGCAGCCATGTAGGTGAGCTGCTGGTCGAACTCACGGCCATGTAAATGTGCCGTTTGTTGATTCCGCAGCCATGTAGGTGTGCTGCCGCAGCCATGTAGGTGTGCTGCTGTTCGATGCCGCAGCCATGTAGGTGAGCTGCTGGTCAAACTCACGGCGATATAGGTGTGCCGCTATTTAATTCCGCAGCCATGTAGGTGTGCTGCTGTTCATATTTGCAGCCATGTAGGTGCGGTGCTAGCCAATTTCGCGGCCATGTAGGTGTGCCGCTATTTAATCTCGCATCCATATCAGTGCGCTGCTAGTCGATTTTGCGGTTATGTAGGTGTGCCGCTATTTGATTCCGCAGCCATGTAGGTGTGCTGCTGTTCAATTTTGCATTTGCAGCCATGTAGGTGCGCTGCTAGTAAATTTTACGACCATGCATGTTTCAGCGATAAATTTACGGTGGTGGTATCGCCAAAATACAAAATAAAAAGTAGACGAGATTTAAAATGAAAAAAAGGATTTAATCAAACACAAACAGTTACAAAAATTCGACACAGACCAAAATTCATCATCATCATCATATCAGCCTATTGCAGTCCACTGCTGAACATAGGCCTCCCCCAAGGTGCGCCACTTTGCACGATCCTCCGCTGTTTTCATCCAGCCACTACCCGCTATCTTCTTTAGGTCATCTGACCACCTGGCTGGGGGGCGTCCTACACTACGTTTGCCAAGACGTGGTCTCCATTCGAGAACCTGTTTACTCCAACGCTCGTCGGTTCTGCGACAGACATGGCCAGCCCACTGCCACTTCAGCTTGCTACACTTTTGGATAATATCTATCACTCCGGTTTTCTGTCGGATGACCTCGTTTCGGATTCTATCCCTTAGCGAGATCCCGAGCATGGAGCGCTCCATTGCTCGCTGAGCGACGTGCAATCGGTGGGCCAACCTCACTGTCATGTTCCACGTTTTGGCTCCGTAGGTCATGACTGGTAGGACGCATTGATTAAAGACCTTGGTCTTTAGACACTGCGGGAGTAGCGATGAAAAGATATGACGCAGCTTCCCAAACGCTGCCCAGCCAAGCTGCACTCTTCTGGTGATTTCCCGCTCGAAGTTGTCTCTACCTAACTGCAACGCTTGCCCGAGGTATATGTATTCCTGAACAACATCGAGCGTAACACCGTCAACAGAGATCGGCCTGGACACGACATTATCATTGAACATGACCTTGGTCTTGTCCAAGTTCATCCCAAGGCCGACACGTCTCGAGGCAGCGTTAAGGCTGTGCAGCATTTCTTGCAGGACTTGTGGTGTTTCTGCCAATATTATTATGTCGTCAGCGAAGCGGAGGTACGATAGAAATTTGCCGTTGACATTGATGCCCAGTCCATTCCAATCTAGCGTCTTAAAGACGTCCTCTAGAGCATTGTTAAACAGTTTCGGGGATATGACATCCCCCTGTCTAACACCTCTGAGCAATTGGATTGGTCTTGTACGGTGGTTTTGTACTTGGACTGTCATCGTTGCCATATTATATAGGCTTCTCAGCACCTCCACGTATCGCCAATCGACTTGGCAACGCTGCAAGGACTCCAGAACTGCCCAGGCCTCGACTGAGTCGAAGGCTTTCTCGTAGTTCACAAAAGCTAGACACAGTGACTGGTCATACTCTTCGCACTTCTGCATAACCTGCCTTACTGTGTGGATATGGTCTACTGTACTAAAGCCTTTGCGAAACCCTGCTTGTTCCGGTGGCTGGAAGGCGTCAAATCTAGCGGCCAGACGATTGGTGACGACTCTCGAAAACAGCTTATAGGCATGGCTCAGGAGCGTAATCGGTCTATAGTTTTTCAAGAGAGTTTTGTCCCCTTTCTTGAAAAACAACGCTACCACGCCCCTGCTCCACGCTTCCGGGGTAGTCCCATTCGTTATTACGGAGTTGAAAAGCCTTTTGAGCTCCTTGACTACCGGTCTTCCTCCTGCCTTTAGGAGCTCTGAGGTTACTCCGTCTTCGCCGGGAGCCTTCCCATTGCTAAGCTGTCGGAGAGCCGCCGCAATTTCGTCTTCGTCTATATCTGGGAGGTCGTCGGTGAAGTGGCGTGTAAGCATGGCACGTGGATCGTTGGCGTCGGGTGGAGGCTTCGGGTTTCGCGAAGCATATAATTTGCCATAGAATGTGACGTGACGATTTTGCCGTCCGAGGTCTTTAGCTTTGTCAGATGACTCCTTCCTAGGTTCTTGGAAAAGACTTTTGACCCCCGGTTCTGCTCAATCGCCTCCTGTATGAGGCGAGTATTAGAGCTTCGGAGGTCACGTCACACCAATTTCCTGATTTTTCTATGGAGTGCCTGGGGATCTGACAAAACATCCTCCGGCGTTTCTCGTCGTACTCTCATCAGTTCCAAAGTCTCGCTTGAAAGTTTGCACTTCCGGCTTGCTCGCTTTCCCTTAAAATACCTGGCTCCCACTTCGTTTATTGTACGTGCCACGCTTTCGAGGTCCTTGTCAATATTGCCTGTGGTTTCGAGTAGGGCAAAACGATTTTTCAGCTCTAGCTGAAAGGCATCTAAGCCTTTCTCGACTTGGAGCAGTGTCGGACGAAGAACAGATCTCATCATTCGGCTTCTTTCCAGCTTAAAATCGATATTTAGGGTGCCTCTAACCATGCGGTGATCACTTTCGGTATTGAACCTGTTGATCACGGAGATATCCCTAAATATGTGCTTTTTATCCGTCAGGATGAAATCGATCACGTTTTTCGTCTTGCCATCGGGGCTTCGCCAGGTCCATTTCCTTTGGGGTTTTTTCTCGTAGAACGAATTCATACAAAAGAGCCCCTCTGCTTCGAGGAAATTTACTAGCATCTGTCCCCTATGGTTTCTGCATCCATATTCATGTGGCCCAACATGCAAATCGTCTCGCCTTTGTTTCCCTACTTTAGCATTAAAGTCCCCCATGACAACGGTGAATTGGGTCTTGGTGGTTGTGTGTATGGCCTTGATAATGTCTTCATATAGGGCCTCGACCATATTATCCGAGCTGTTCGACGTCGGCGCATATACCTGTACGACCTTAAGAGAGTATCTTTCAGTCAGTTTCAGTAAAAGGTACGCTACCCGGGTCGATATACAGGATATCTCCACCAGGTTGTCATGGAGTGCTTTATTGACAAGAAAACCTATGCCACCTTGGGATATCTGGTCTCCTTCCTTGAAGTAGAACAAATGGCCTGAGTCTAGGGTTATCGTATCCTCCCCCTCTCTTCGGACTTCAGATAGCCCAACCACGTGCCATTTTATCTTTTCTAATTCCGCTTCAAGGATCGCCAAGCTTTCGTCCAGTCGTAGACTGCGTCCGTTATACATCGCCAGGGTCAGTTTTTGGCAGCCGTCCGTAACCCGGAGATTCTTAGCACCCCCTACTCTGCCGTAACCAAGGCCAGTGGCCTGGAATAGCAGGGCGGCCGGGAACTAGGGGCCGTGAATATTGGTGTGCTGCCATTGGGGGGATATTGCCCATACTCACCACGCTGGGCAAGCGGGTTGGTGAGCGCAGGTACTGAGTGTCGCACCAACGACACTGCTGCCTGTCGTTGGCCAGGTGAATTTACCCCAGCACTAGATGGATATACCGCCATCGGTTCGGTCGCCAGAGCCTCGTCCGTTGGTCAGGTTGGCATTTGGGGCACGAAGGATGTTGTGTGCGCCCCCGTTATGTCCCCCTTTAGTCGCCTTTTACGACAGGCGGGGGAGACCGTAGCTATATTCTAATCCGTAGCTACACGGAAGTTAAAAAAAATTAAAAAAAAACCAAAATTAAAAAAAAGAAAATTGCACAATTAATTTTAAAAAGAAAACTATAACTTAACAGATGGGAAGGCCTAACTTTTTAAACCGCTATTATCATCATCAGCCTGTATCAGTCCACATAGGTATCAGTGCTGGACATAGGCCTCTCCTATGGCACGCCACTGAGCTCGGTCTTCAGCTCTCCTCCTCCAACCACTGCCCGCTACTTTACGAATATCGTCACCCCACCTAGTAACAGGGCGCCCTACACTTCGTTTGCCGATTTGTGGTCTCCATTCTAGAACTTTTCTGCGCCAAAGGCCATCGGTTCTACGACAGATATGACCAGCCCACTGCCACTTAAGCTTGCTAATTCGCCGGTCTATGTCGGTAACTTTGGTTTTCTGACGGATTATTTCGTTTCGAATCCGATCTTTCAAAGAAATACCGAGCATAGCCCTTTCCAATTTAAGGTCGCTGAGCGACCTTAAATTGGTGGACTAGTCTCACTGTGAGTGGCCACGTCTCGGCTCCATATTATAGGGAATTCAGAAGGGAAACTTCAATAGCCTTATAAAATTATTTATTACAGAATAAACTTGGTACAATGTTATCACGACGAAATTCAAAATGCAAAAGAGAGCTTAACAGTCATTGCAACGGCTTTTATACTTTTTTTTAAATTTAAAGTGTTGCCAACTCACGACTCGATTACAATAAAAAGGCGGTATCAAAACGAAATCATAACCTGAGATAACATTTCGAATAGAATTGACTGTATAAATGAATCAAACAATAAGAAAACTAATCATTAAACCTTACATTCGACCATCCTGACGCGTGTTATGTCCTCATACACGCAAACTTTCTACATTAGAAACACCTTACATTCGGATCATTTATGTACGAACAAGGAAGAGATGAAGAGAGAGAGAGAGAAAAAAAATACAATTAGGGGGGGCAACAGGTAAAATTGGGTGGGTGGACTCTATGCTAGAATTCTCGGGAAAGTGTGTTAGCTGCTGGTGTCCGTTGTCCAGTGATGGGTCCGTCCTTCTGAGCTCTTGGCAGCCGGTGTGGTATCTGCGATGTCGTCACTTCTAGGAGCTCCCCGGTCTCGTTAGCTTGCAGCAGGATATATGAAAATTAAAAGAAATGGTGGATCTTACTACAAAACATTGTAATACCAACTTAAACTATGTCTAACTCCGGTTAAATATTGTTTAATACGGAAACCTTTAAAACTTTCTTTTAAAACGCCGTCTTATATAGTAAGGCAGTCGATTAGATACCAATTAACTGATATTTTCAGACGAGCGTTAAAATATATAATATCGACTATGTAGCATTCATTTACTGTTATGTGAGATTTAAACTTTTAGTGCAATTTATTGATAGAAATTATCATGTGGTTACTAATATAAACATTAACATTTATATATCAAGGCTTCGCAATTTTAAACAACATACATTTAAAGACCCACATAAACTTTCCCTTATTTCCTGGGTCCTTTGCGACACAAACACTTAGACCCGGGAAAAAACATTTGCTTTTTACACAGAGGCAGCGGTATGGGTCACGAGACCAAAATCAGCCGTTTTAGGAAATAAATAACTATATGCATTCATTACTTCCGCGCTGAAATCTTTATAACAATAAAATACCTTCTCTCCATAATTATAAGTATACGATCATTACTTTTCAAAATTACCTGAACCGTTGTATATAATTCTATGTTTGATAATACCGTCAGTAGACGAGTATCCAGCAGAGTCCGCCAGTTTTTCAACTCGGTCAGCTGCAGTTTCCGCAGCAAGGATCTATTAGCCCGCAGTTTCCGCAGGAATATCATAATATCCGCAGACTCCGCAGATTTGATAATAGCCGCAGACTCCGCAGCAAAATCATAATAGCCGCAGATTCCGCAGCAAAACCATAATAGCCGCAGATTCCGCAGCAAAATCATAATAGCCGCAGATTCCGCAGCAAAACCATAATAGCCACAGATTCCGCAGCAAAATCATAATAGCCGCAGACTCCGCAGCAAAATCACAATAGCCGCAGACTCCGCAGCGAAATCGCAGTGGCCGCAGACTCCGCAGTAAAAACATGTCCTGCAGATTCCGTAGAGGGCCAAGATTGGTTGCAGATTCCGCAGAATTACTGGGAACAAAAATAAAGAATACAGTATCCGTAGTTCTTAAGTCTGATAGGGACTTCTGTTCTTAGCAATATACTTTTATGTTCTAAGATTTTTATATATTCATTATCATACATTCATACACTCTTGCCTATAATCTCATTTACGGTAGGCAGATCGTCATGTAGATCTAAAACCACTTGAAGCCACTTAACGACATCAAATCAATTGTAAAAATAGTTCACATTAACTTAATTAATAAATAAGTAGTATGTACGACAAAGAATAACTAATATCACGTTCTTTTATTCAGACCACGATCACGGTTTTTTTCGTTTACTCGTACATCATTTTCTTAATTTTCTGTAATAATGACGTATCAATAATTGCATAAAACTATTTTATTTTTAAGTATAGGCTGCAATGAATATCTTGTCTGGTGGAGATAACTTCTAGTGATTAGATCGCCTTTTCAAGTTGGTCATTATTTCCCCTTTTTTATATGTGCATTAAGAAATTTATTGATTCATTCATTCACTTGAAAAATAAAACAACTAGGTAGTGTTCTTCTTCTAATAACATAATCGCATATTTTAAATAGGCAATTTGTAATAAAATAATGTAATGATAAGCAACAATATCTAATTTAACTCTTTCACATAAGTACAGCTTGTTTTTAGCTAATCGATATAGTTCCTTCACTACAAGCAACTAAAGAATTTACGAAGTATTGTAGCGACGTCAGTTTCCGACAGTATGAGCAATAGTGGGACAAATTGATGCATTACATGCAACTTATACTCAAACGAGTCTATGATAGAAAATATTATTTTCTTGCAACAGATTAATCTCTTGGAGGTAAATAAATTAATAAAAAACAACGGGTTGCAATCCGGGAGTGCCGGCAGAATTGAAAACTTGAACATTAACGTTGTGCATTAATATAGAAATAAAACAAAATACACAAAAGAGTTCGTTTTTCTCTCAGGATTCGAACCCTCGACCTGCTGCTTACAATCTGGCACTCGGCTGCTTACAACTTTTCCACTCGACCAAACTATCTACTTTCTATTCAGTAAAATAGTCTATCGGTATTTGTGCACTATGTACGAATAATCGTGGACATCTGTCACAGAGATAATTTTACCATAGGGCTGCCATCCGTCCGGGTTTCCACCCATACTTCAAAGTGCACAACACTGCTAAAGAAGTTTTCACTTCAAAAAAAAGGTAGCAACCCTATCCTACGCATTTTCGATCAATCTTACGATCAGGGTCACATGACATCTGAAGCGAGTTCATCGCGAGTTTAAACCCTTTTTTTTTTCAAACTAAAGTGCTCAATGCCGCTAAAGAAGTTTTTACTTCAAAAAACTTAAAAGGAAAACCTAGCTTAGGAGTGAACGAATTACCACCCACACTAATAAAACACTGTATCGATGTATGATTCGACCATTCTCGAACCCAACTCATCCTTGATCCTCAATCACTTGAGGAAGGAATCTTTCGAGATCATTTTTAAAAAAAACTTTCCTCATAAAACCTTTCCTAAAAAAAAGAAGCGAAACCTCGAATCCCAATAATTGCTAACCTAAGTATAAGTTTATCATCTACACTGGCAATGGCAAATAGATAAAATGTTTTCTCCAAAAAGTACGCTTTATTCGCAAAAATTCTGTATGGACTTCAAAAAGGGGCTCCCTAAAGCTCCTCAGCGGCATATGTTTTATGAACGAAGTTCTCGCAAAACTAAACAGTAGCACTACCCACTACAAATTAATGAGAAAGCGCGTGAACGTCTTTTCCATGGAATCTTATTACGCATATTTCACGACGTAAGAATTTTGCGGTAGGTCGCACAAGTGTCTTTAAAATTTTGATAATCGTGAGCAAATAGTTAAAATAGAATAGGTACTGCGATCTAGTCAAAAAAAGAATAAGTATAGGTCACGTCACGTAACGTCACTATGACTCATCTAATCCAGCTACACAACCTGCTGCCCGCTGGCCGTTGTGATTGGCCCATCTGAAGTTACAAACTTATTGTGAACCATTGTTTGTTTGTTTGTTAGATATTTTTCAGAAAACCATTCAATACGTTTAGATACCTTTTTTTTTTTTAAATTCCTACCAACGAAAGGTCAAACCTCAGGCACAGTCTACCTTAATATTATTAGAGATATTTATGTAATAGGGATAGCATGTAGCGACAACCCAGATCTTGATCAAGTTTTGAAAAAGTCACAGTATTATAAATCGTATTTAAACATCTTTTTTAAAACTATTTTCATTAATAAAGTAAATGCATCGTTAACTTGGAATTACGTTTAAATTAAGACCTAAATAATTTTTGCTTGCGGCCCTCGATACCATGACTGAAACGTGTTTGTGGCCCCTATTAAAAAAAAGTTTAATGTCTCATTTAATCCCACAGGCAAGCGACCTCTCGCATGTTTAATTTTCTACCAAAATAATGAACAATAACAGCAACCTCTAAGCCGAGATAATATATAATCATCGACATTTAATTCACAAAAGAATAGCTTGCTTTTGACAGACACCGTCCAGCATAACTAAATAAATTGAAGCTTGGTTGCTTAACCACCACTTAAAACTAAACTACCATTATACAAAATCGATTCACTTTCAGCTCCATTAAAGTCATACACTGATTTGAACTTTACCTCAAACAACATTAAGTTACAGTCAATTAGAGCACAGTACACTTTAGGTTTAGACTTGGTCTAGTAGGGAAATCTGAACTAAAGACACGTAATTAAAATCGTCACAAATTATCAAGTTTCACACACTTCTTTTATGAACTGAAAAGATACAGACTTTCGAACGGCATCACCGGCTTGGTTGTAATGTAATCTGTACATGTGTATACAAATATACATACTATTTTAAAATGTAACCGATCGCTTTCGGTACAATTGAGGATATGTAAGAATCACTATTATTTCCTTCAATAACGCAATAGACCAAAAGTCAATAATTGTTAGAATTGTTGTAAGTTTGTGCGTGCTTATCGCAGAAACTGCTAAACTGATGTAGGTACGGTTTTCACTAATGTATTATGGTTAGCTTTACTTTGAATGTCGTGTTTCAATGAGTTCATAAATGAGAAGTTATAACAAATTAAAGAATTACGACGAACATTTTGTTCGGTCGAAAGGCTATAAAATAACGCTACCGACGACGCAGCAAATCTATAATTATCTTCCAAAGAAACTTTAAACTTTGATTAAATTAAAATACCTTCTCCAATTTCATAATATATCTTACAAATATGCAAACTAGCCCGAAAAACAACTTTGGTTTAAACGAGTGAGCATAGTTACCAATCGCACGGCACAGAGGTAACGCCCATTCCGAACATAGGTAAAACGTGTGAAACTCTTCGTGAAACGTGGCATTCAAAATATATTTAATAATGCAATACAATTAGAGACATGGAAAGAGATAACATGTTAGATAAACAGCTTAAAAATTTTATAGGACAAATTAGATAAGATCAATAGTTCTGACTCGGAATTTATTTAAAGCCGATGTATATTGTAAAATTTGCAATTCATTTTAATTTGTAATGCATTTCAATAAATGTTGTTGCAGTGCCCTAACAGGGCTTCATGTTTGTTTCTCAAAACTATGCAAGATCTCATGTAACACATGAAAGTAATAGGGTATGTAACTAAAACAATTAATTGTTTTCGTGACATTTAAAATACTGATCTTGGGAGTGTTCAATTCACTAGAACGAGTATCATTATTAAACTTTTGTGGGTATACACAAAACTCCTTACTACTGGAAAACCATTCTAATAACTGCTCTTGTGATTCTTAATTTCATAACAGTGAGATCATAAAAAAAATAAACCATAAAATCTACCAACAATAATTACATCTTGTCATACAAATCATTTTCAAATGTCTCGTCTAATTATTTATATTTGTTGAACATTTCTTTTGAAATTTTTGCTCAAACTGAAAGGCCATGTTTTCACTTTACCAGCCAACTTTCGTAATGCTAGGTAAATAGTCAGACGCACTTTTGGTGCACTTAATGACTTCATTAAACCAACACGATGATTTGGTTATGACTCATAAAAATTAGAACAACATCACTATAGGTATTAATATGGTTGAAAGAATTAAAACTACCAACATACACAGATATAAGCTCCGCCCTTATCCCATTGGGGTAGGCAGTAGATCACTATTAAATTAAAAAGAATATAACTATTTAGAAATGTTCTGCGGTCACCCGCGGTATCTCTGACCTTCTTATTTCCCAGCTGCAAAGCTCAGATTGGGTACGCTGTACCTCTTCAGT
This sequence comes from Aproaerema taeniolella, assembly GCA_949987775.1. Classification (NCBI taxonomy): domain Eukaryota; kingdom Metazoa; phylum Arthropoda; class Insecta; order Lepidoptera; family Gelechiidae; genus Aproaerema; species Aproaerema taeniolella. Next base: position 12,544,561 of record OX465244.1, read on the forward strand.
CACGCGTTCTGGCCTCTGGCACCGGCGCTGTCTCTTGTAGCACCGGTGGTGTCGTGACGGGCTGGGAGTGTGATCGGCTTCGCCCTCGCTCAGGTCCGGGAGCGTTGATGGGAGCGCCGATCACCACGTGGACGACTCCTCGTTGTACGGTTCTCGACCTAGATCCAGAAATACTTTCGGAAGCACGTTACAGTATTTAAAAAAAAAGTAGTCTAGGAACGGCTCAAACTTTAGGCGCATGGAAATATCCCGCTTCTGAATTATAGGGAATTCAGAAGGGAAACTTCAATAGCCTTATAAAATTATTTATTACAGAATAAACTTGGTACAATGTTATCACGACGAAATTCAAAATGCAAAAGAGAGCTTAACAGTCATTGCAACGGCTTTTATACTTTTTTTTAAATTTAAAGTGTTGCCAACTCACGACTCGATTACAATAAAAAGGCGGTATCAAAACGAAATCATAACCTGAGATAACATTTCGAATAGAATTGACTGTATAAATGAATCAAACAATAAGAAAACTAATCATTAAACCTTACAATATGTCATCACGGGTAGGACGCGTTTTCAGACTTTGAGGTATGGGTGACGTGAAAACTCGGCGGAGTTTCCCAAACGCTGCCCAGCCCAGCTGTATCCGTCTCTTAGCTTCCCCATCGAAGTTGTTTTCACCTAGTCGGAGCATCTGTCCCAGGTACACATATTCAGAAACAACCTCGAGGGGGACTCCATTTACCGCGACCGGCCCCGGGTCAACATGTTCGTTGAACATGACTTTGGTTTTATCCAAGTTCATCCGGAGCCCTATACGCTGAGACGCATTAGCTAGGCTGTCCAGCATCCGTTGAAGATCCTGCAGCGTTTCAGCCATAATGACAATGTCGTCTGCAAATCGTAGGTGCGAGATGTGTTCACCGTTTATATTGATGCCGCACTCTTTCCAGTCCAGCGTCTTGAACATATCCTCCAGAGCGTTAGTGAACAGTTTCGGTGATATGACATCACCCTGTCGCACACCTCTACGCAGGTGGATATGTTCGGTCTGCTGATTCTGTATTTAAACGGTCATCGTTGCGGCTTCATAAAGACATCTCAGCACCACGATGTATCGCCAGTCTACTTGGCATCGCTGCAGGGATTCCAGAACAAAGCAGGTTTCGATTGTGTCAAAAGCCTTCTCATAGTCCACAAAAACTAGACACAGGGGCCGATTGTACTCTTCAGTTTTCTGTACAACCTGGCGCACTGTGTGGATGTGGTCTATGGTTCCGTATCCACTACGAAACCCGGCCTGTTTGGGAGGTTGAAACTCGTCGAGTCTTCTCGCAAGACGATTCGTGATGACCCTTGAAAACAGTTTATATACGTGGCTCAAGAGCGATATCGGCCCGTAGTTTTTCAATAAGGTTTTGTCACCTTTCTTGAAAAACAAGACGACTACGCTCTTGTTCCACGCACGCGGAGTTCTCCCGGTAAAGAGAACGGTGTTAAATAGCTCCTGGAGCTCCCTCAGTACGGGAATTCGCCGTGCCTTAAGAAGCTCAGTTGTTATACCGTCCTTACCTGGGGCTTTTCCATTTTTAAGCTGTTTAAGGGCCAGCTCGATCTCGTTCAGGCTGATTTCGGGCAGGTCTTCTGTGAAGTGGCGTGTGAGGGTAGCTCGGTGGTCGCTATTTTGAGATTCAGGTCGAGGTGAGTAGGAGGCGTAGAGCTGGCTGTAGAAGTTTTTAACTTCCGAGAGGATCTCCGGCTTTGAGGTGACCTTCATCCCCGTGGCTGTGGTCAACTTCGTCAGGTGGCTTCTCCCGAGTGACTGGACGAACACTTTCGACCCCCGGTTTTGCTCAATCGCTTTTTCAACCAAGAGCATATTGAAAGCTCGGAGGTCACGTCGTACCAGTTTCGTGATTTGTTTGTTGAGCGACCGGTGTTCTGACAAAGTTGACGGGGGATTTTCTCGTCTTTTACTCATTAGCTCTAAAGTCCCTCTCGAAAGTTTTGACTTTTTGCCTGTAAGCCTCATTTGGCAGAGCTTTGTGCCTTCCTCTCGAAGAGTGCTCAGTACTTGATCGAGCTTCTGGTCAACATCACCTGTGGTTTCAAAGGCAGCGAATCGGTTTTAAAGTTTTATCCGGAACAGTTCGGAGCCCATCACGGATTGGAGCGTATTTAGTTGGAGCCTAGACTTCATCAAGCGGGTTCTTTCGCGTTTGAAATCAATATTTAGAGTGCCCCGGACAAGTCGGTGATCGCTTCCAGTTTTAAACCTAGCAATCACTGAGACATCTCTGAATATGCGCCTTTTATCCGTCATGATGAAGTCAATCTCATTTTTAGTTTGACCATCGGGGCTCTGCCACGTCCACTTCCTTTGGGGCTGTTTCTTGAAGAACGAGTTCATCATAAAGAGCCCCTCTTTAACAAGCATTTGCCCCCGGTCATTTCTGCTCCCATAACCATGCGGTCCAACTGAGCGTTCGCTGCCGGACTTTGTTCCCACTTTGGCGTTAAGATCTCCCATGACAACGTTGTAGTGGGCCCTGGAGATGTTATGCAGGGCCTTTGATATGTCTTCGTAGAGAATCTCCACATCCTCATCCGAGTGTGTCGAAGTCGGTGCGTAGGCCTGCACGACTTTGAGGTGTACCTTTCGGTCAGCTTAATAATTATGTACGCAACTCTTGTCGACACACTGGACACTTTTTTTTTTTTTCTTCGCGGATAGGCAGCTAGTAAAGACGTGTTTGAATCTGCTCCAGTATTTTTTTAAATTAAAAAAGGAATTGTACTTAGTAGACCTCAAAATTATTGCTTAAATGTTATAAACCTACTGTCACTTCGCTATCAGCTAATTATCCTCGCTTTACTCACATAATTTGCACACCATCGCCACCAACATGGACGGTATCGCGAGTTTGAAGATGAATATGGATGACTTGGCGGCTATGTTCAACACAAAATTTGCTGCATTCAAAAAATCATCACTGCAACCACACGAAGACACTTCTAAACTGGCCAGTGAGTACTACATTTTTAAAACATTCATTTGGAAGGCCGTAGCTAATCTTAAGGAACAGATGGAACTAATCTTCCAAACACTAGAGGATATTGAGATGAGATCCCGCTCGAATATTCTACTCCTACATGGTCTCCCGGAAAAGGTGAATGAGAACATCCCTGCGGATATCGCTGAAATGTGTAAGATGAAACTTTCCCTGCCTAATATCTCAAGTGAGTCTCTCTCCACTTGCATACGTTTGGGTCACAATACTAATGGTTCCAAGCCCCGGCCTGTCCTCATCCGCTTCTACGAGCAACGTGTTCGTCAACTAGTTTGGAATAATAAGAGGAATTTAAAAGGGTCTGGACTAACTTTCTCGGAATTTCTCACCACAAACAGACATGCAGTATTTGTGGAAGCGCGGAAAGAACTAGGAGTCAAAAGCTGTTGGACTGCTGATGGTAAAATTGTAGTGTGCAGTTCTGGCGGTCAGCGTCACAAGATTACCACTATGCCGGAATTAAAACGTATTCTCGATTCCGCGCCGACCCAGCCAGAAAGGACAGTCGCGCCACTCCCGAAAGGTGGGCCTGCAGCCCCTGAGAAACCCGGCAACAAGGGTCAGCCAGCTTCCCGGCTGCTTAGGACCAAGCGGGTGCCAACCAATCCGAACAAGCAGTGATTCATCTTGAATTAACATCTCCCGTGTGCGTACCTGCCACTACTTCACTGTTAAATTTTAAATTTTAACTTTTTTGCTTGCGGGTAACTAATTCACTTATTGAAATCTATAACTTATTATTTGCTTTTTGTTTACTTTGTAGTTTTCCTGTCATTTCACCTTTTTTGTTTGATTTGAGTGCTGTCACTGTCAATACTGTCATTTTGCGTTTCGTGATTACTAAATAGTAGTATCGGACAGGCAATGGTACTGAGCCATACAGCCAAAGCCCAAGAAATATTTTAGTTCTTTTTCTTTAATCTTTTATTTTTATTTAATTGTGACATGTTTCTGGCTTTAGGCTATTTACAATGTTTCTTTTTTTTCCTCTTATTTTTTGTGTTCTCTTATATAATTTTAATGGTTTTATTTAATATCTTGTTTTAATATGGTGTGTCTATTATGTGTTGAATATAAAATTGTAATTTAACTTTGTGGCTGCTAGCGCAGTGATGAGGTTACGAAAGGAGATATTTGGTGATTTAACGATATTATTAGATAGTAAATATACATTTAATTGGTACTTTGCTCGTATATAGTATTTATTTATTTATTTATTTATTATTGATACTTGTATGCTCAATGTCCGACTATTTAAATTCAAGCTCTGACTCTGAATACTTCTCACTTTCGTCATCTTCTGACTCTTTATTTAGTGCTCACAGTGATGCTTCTGACATGCCCAGTCTGGAAGACAGACTTAACACTACTTTTTCTGCTTTCCCAAAAAACTTCAATATAGCTCACATAAACGCGCAAAGCATATCAAATCATTATAATGATCTTATGACTTCTTTCAATTGTAAAAATCTGCATGCCATTTTGGTGTCTGAGTCCTGGCTTAAGCCCTCCTTACCGTCGACCTTATATGGTCTACCGGGCTTCCACCTTCTTCGTTGTGACAGAACACGTGCTAGAGATGACTCTTCCAAATGTATGAGAGGGGGTGGGGTTGCGATTTATCTCAGAAGTGGCATCCCTTATAAGATTGTGTCGCAATCAGCATCTACTCTTAACGCATCCGAACACTTGCTCCTTGACATTACCTTACACCATCATAGGTTGCTACTTGGGGTGTTCTATAGTCCTTCGTCACATGTCAACTATTTCAATTCCTTTGAGACCCTTCTCGCTGACCTGCGTCCTCGGTATGAGCATGTTGTTATAATGAGTGATTTCAACACGTGTCTCCTTAAGGATGACCATCGATCCCAGAAGTTGAACGACCTTGTCCGTTCATTTGATTTACATGTTCTGCCCCTTGGTCCCACTCACTTCCCACATAATGGTTTGCCGTCTCTGCTCGGCCTCATTTTGACATCCTCTCCTCATGTTGTTGCGGGTCATGGACAGTTCAATGCAGCTGCTTTCTCGCGGCATGATTTGGTTTATGCGTCACTGAAAGTACGGCCATCGAAACGTAGGCACCAAGTTGTTCAGCTTCGCAACTATGCCTAAATGGATTTCGCTGCCCTGCAAGCTGATGTTGAGGAAACTGACTGGGAAGAGGTTTATTCTGCAGTTGATGCTGACTGTAAGGTTGGTGCATTTTAAAAATAATCCTCTCTCTCTTTGAAAAACATGCCCCGCTTAGGGCAGTCCGTGTTAAACAACTCCCTGCACCATGGCTCACGGACGATATTAAGCACATGTTTACCAGGAGGGATCATGCACGCGCTGTACTACGTCGTGACAGTTCGGCCGAGAAGATTGAGACGTACACCACTCTGCGAAACACATGCAGTCGATTGTGCAGAAATGCTCGTCGTAAACACATACACTCCACTATTAAGCGCTGCCCTCCTTTAAAACTCTGGAAATTTCTAAAGTCACTTGGTGTAGGTAGACAGATGTCGGGCGGGGTCAGCATGGACCTGAACGATCTGAACGACCTGAACAAATATTTTAGCTCCTCGCCTACTATGCTAAGCCCTCTTCTAAAATCTGAAACTGTCCGACGCCTTGCTTGCTCCCCATCCTTAGCCTCTTCTCCTCTTGATCTGGGTCAAATCACCGCTACGCAGGTAGCTAAAATCATCTGTTCCATCAAAACCAAAGCAGTTGGTGACGACGGTATTAGCCTTGACATGGTCAAGCCGGTTATACACCTGATTGCCCCTGTCATCGCTGATATCCTCAACTGCTCGCTAACAACGAGCAGCTTTCCTTCAGCTTGGAAACTGGCGCATGTGTTACCCATTCTCAAAAAACCCAACCCTTTTTCCATTTCCCAATTCCGTCCCATATCCATACTCCCGATATTGTCAAAGGTCCTTGAGCACTATGTCCATCAACGTTTGTCTACACACCTCAGTCGATATACCCTGTTGAGCCCGCTGCAGTCGGGATTCCGCCCTGGGCATAGCACTACCACGGCGCTGCTGAAAATCACAGACGATGTACGTCTGAACATCGAAAATAAACAACTCACTATCCTGGTCCTTTTAGATTTCAGCGGTGCCTTTAACATAGTGGACTATGATATACTCTTGGAAGTGCTTCGTACGCTCAATGTCACTCAATCGACTCTTTCATGGTTCAGGTCCTATCTTCATAACCGCAGGCAACTAGTAAAGATTGACGATAAGCGATCTGATTGGTGTGACATCAGTGCTGGTGTACCGCAGGGCGGGGTACTATCTCCAATATTATTTTCCATCTTCATAAACAGTATCACCTCGTCTCTGCGGAGCTCCTTCCACCTCTACGCTGACGATCTTCAGATTTATGCTGCGGCGGATCCGCCTAACATTGCTGAGGCTATCCAGCAGATCAACGCGGATCTGAATAACATTGCGAGTTGGGCTAAGGAGTTCGGACTTTGTCTGAATGCGTCTAAATCGCAGGCCATCATCATCGGGAGTCCATACTACATATCCAAGTCCAATAACATGGTACTGCCGGATATAGTATTCGACGGTTCGGTGATTCCGTATTCCCCGAAGATAAAAAATTTGGGAGTCATAGTTGACCAGACACTTTCTTGGTCAGCCCATGTTGGTGACGTCAGTCGTAAATTATATTCCTCTCTCCACTCTCTAAGGCGGTTACAGAACTTTCTGCCGATGAGCACGAAGATTATGCTTGCAAATTCGCTTCTGCTACCGCTCCTCGACTACGCTGACGTCGCCTACCTGGATGTCACAGAGGAACTTTTGACCAAATTGGAGCGCTTGCAGAATCAATGTATTAGGTACATTTTCGGTCTGCGTAAGTTTGACCATATCTCGGAGTTCAGGGAAAGGTAACAGTGGCTGCCCATGAGGTATCGCCGCGACTCACATATTTTGGCTACTCTCTACAATGTTCTGTTTAAGCCCACTGCCCCGTCATATCTCCGTGAGAGGTTTGACTTTCGCAGATCGTTGGGAGATCGACTTCGCTCGGGCACCAATTTATCTTTGGCAATTCCGCAGCACAGTACTCACACATATACTCGATCTTTCACTGTACAGGCGGCACGTTTATGGAATATTTTGCCGGAAGAAATTAGGAAAGCTCCTTCCTTTCACTCCTTTAAGTTAGCATTAAGAAAACACTGGGCACAACAATTGAGCAGTAATAATAATATATAGAATCATATATGCATTAGGTACGTAGTCATATTTATATAGTATATTGTATATATTATATTTATTTATATATTTTATATATATATATATATATATATATATATAATCAACCTTTCACGGTAAAAGTTGATCCAGTACTGATTTAGAACAAATGTTGATCCACCTATTTTGTGTGTACATTAAGCTCCGGATTCAGATATAGCTGTATAGCTCGAATATATGAATTCAGCGTGTGACGTCAGTGGATGTGCATTTACCCGTTTTCGATAAACTCGTCATAAAATTTTAAGGTAATTGTTGATCCACTAACGGTCAAAAAAATCATACGCAAGCGCATAATGTGGCTCCGATTTTTATCCGACTTAGTGGTAAATGTGGCTCCGGAGCCACATATGCGGTGAATATGAAGGGTAAGTACGGCAACGTCGCGCTATTGTGCAAATGAAACAAACATTGCGTTCTTACTTCAAGTTAAAGTGAGATAACATGCTGTCGCGTTTGTATTTTACTTTACTTGAGTCAGTCTGGTCCGAGCTGTCAAGTAAGTTAATCTGTGTTCTGTGTTCACGATGGCAACAGATTCTTCAGGATTGTATAGTGGTGAGTACCGAGTTTATTGTTTTTTAGGTGCCGCTACGTATTATCTACAAATACTTAGATTTAAGTAATTAGTTTCAAATGAATTCGAATTAGGCATCAAATTAAACTTTGAGTCGTATCGTATTAGAATTTTGTATAGTTATTCATGTAAAGTCATACTTTAATGTTATGTATGTATTTTGTAATGAAAGTGTAAAAACTAATCTGTGTCGGTAAACCAGGGCTCATGATGACAGTAGGTGATTTATGTAGGTAGGTATCTTAAACTACACTTCTTCTATTATAAATAAAAATCCTTATAATATTAAATGCGAAAGTAACTCTGTCTGTCTGTCTGTCCGTCTTTCACGCCTAAACTACTGAACCGATTTTGATGAAATTTGGTGCAGAGATAGATTAGAGCCTTGGAAAGGACATAGGCTACATTTTATCCCACAGTTGGGCATGATATAAACTGTAGTGCACGCGGTCGGAGCCGCGGGCGGAAAGCTAGTTAGTCATAAACTCTATCACTTCAGTCTGTAGGTATTGCAACGGTGTCTCTTGGGGGCAATTAATTTAAACAGCTTGATTCCTTTTCAATATATGGTTATAATCAAAAAACTGTACTTCCGTTACAATAATATTTTACTTTCCGTTACATCCACAGCTTATTAAATGCTATTGCACGCCTACGAACGTTTTTTACAACTTATTCCGCGAGTTCACTACAACGAATTCACAATAATCAATGGATGGCGCAAGACCAGATCTTCAATCATTTCGAATCATGACATCGAATACCATTTCAAACCTTTTAAATTGATATTCGAATTACTTCTTCGAAATGACCGAATGAGAAAGAAGTTGCGTTATGCCCGATCCTCCGTGAAGGTCTGCATACCACAACTGCCTCCCCCCCATTGAAAAATTTTCGATCGGTCGAAATTTTTTTTTCAACAGGCCTACCTAACTTCCTATACGATGGCCCTATGTTTTTAATCCATCGAGGTGGCCTTGAAGTAGCATCTCCCTGGGCTGCATTGGATCAGGTGGTCGGGTCGGTCTTCTTTCTTCCATTAGGATAAAGATCTTCTTTGTTCGGATGATGGGGAAATATGACCAAATATTATAGCTCCTATCAAACCCGCACCTGTCCCTAACTAAAAATTAAAAGGAGTAACAAGTGTTAGCTCGACGCTGCACACCCGGGTACTGCCTTTATGAACATGAAGCCAAAGGTCACCAGGTGCTGGTGGACCCTGACCCCAAGTCAAAGACGCGGACTTAAAAAATTCAAAACCGCACTTTAACAAACGCGCCTATCATCGAAACTACGGGTGTCTTCAGCGTCGTTGCTCGAAATCCATATGACATGAAAAAAAGTAAAACAGATCAGAACACAATAACAAAAATCTGAAAACAGAGCATTAGTGAAACTTGAATAACATTTATATGCATGTGCACTTCCTTACATTGCACCTTTACATGCATTCCCATAATGCCCTATATTACCATAATGTCCCTATATTACCATAACGTCCCTATATTACCATAATGTCCTTATACCATAATGCCCTTATCACTGTATGCCCAAAAGATATAACATGTGAGTGCACAAAATTGCATTGACCTCTCCCTCACATGCATATTTTGTCGGAGTGCCCAAGTTATGGCCTCAGAGACGGAGGACCACTGAGTATGAGGGCCAACATAAACCCTCTGGGGGGGAGGCAGTTGTGTAAATAAGATTATTAATCATAATATATGATCTATAGGAAGAGCTATTCCCATTATTTATTTTAGCTCTAATATTAATGTAAAATTCATCATTTTCTTGAGCGTTCACATGCATGGATACATCGCATGGAAAAATTTCCAAATCATCAGGCACAGCCTGAACCTCCGAAGTGATAGATCTTTCCTTTTCCAATGGATTTCGGCTTAAGAAATCTGCCACCACATTTTCACGTCCCGGGCAGTGTACAACTTCGAAATCCCATTCTTGGATGGCTAATGCCCATCTGGCCAGTCTACCAGCCAATTAGAAACTCTTCAATAGAATCGTTTGTGCCCGTGAATTTGGTCGACACATCCATATTAGAGTAGGTTAATTTTTAATTAATAAAATAAAAATTTTTAGGTTTACTTAGCTTATATTCCTGAGATCGGTTTTAGCGCCTGACACCACTTGCAACGGTGTCTCTTGGGGGCGATTAATTTAAACAGCTTGATTCCTTTTCAATATATGGTTATAATCAAAAAACTGTACTTCCGTTACAATAATATTTTACTTTCCGTTACATCTACAGCTATAGAGTTAGACACCGCTTATTAAGTGCTATTGCACGCCTACGAACGTTTTTTACAACTTATTCCGCGAGCTCACTACAACGAATTCACAATAATCAATGAATGGCGCAAGACCAGATCTTCAATCATTTCGAATCATGACATCGAATACCATTTCAAACCTTTTAAATTGATATTCGAATTATCTTCTTCGAAATGACCGAATGAGAAAGAAGTTGCGTTATGCCCGATCCTCCGTGAAGGTCTGCATACCACAGTGTGTAGGTATGGTTTCTTGCATCTTTCTTGATATGGCTTTCTTGAAATGATGGCAAATGACAAGTTTTGCAAAAACTGAGGTAAAAACGCACAACTCTAACCACAAACTTTGTTTTAAAAAGAATTGCACCTGTCAAGCTTTTATGCGATTCAAAAACTTGTTAGGTATCTCGTACAGAATCTGATACGACTTTACAAGTAGACATTGTAAGAACAGAAAGACTCATTGTCCTTAGTCCGTGTGGGTCCGGTAAAGAATAGATCCACCCCATATCTTCCCGTGGGTGTCGTAAAAGGCGACTAAGGAAACAAATTAGAGAACGGGTAGCAGCATTCTACTTAATACCACTACCATCTTACTGCGATCTCCAATCCGCCTGCCACGCGTGGAGATTATGGCATAACCCCAAGAGGCCCGGACAATACCTGGACCAGACGAAAGGAGAGGAAACCATGCGACCGCTCGAGCCAACCTTATAGGACTGGCTCGAGCGCGTTCAACGTCCCGCGACCGAAAGTGGTGGAGGCGAGGTCATCCGTCCAGTGACGGACAATTGCGGTCCTCGCCTCCTGCCGAATGGCCTCCCGCTCCTCTAGGGCAGGGCGCTCCCCGAGCGCTCTCCGCTCCGCCGTCCACTCGTACAATGTCCACGCCTCGAGCTCCCAAGACGGGGTGCCGGCCAGAGCGCACGCAGCCGCGAAACTCACGGACAGGTAGGCCACCGCTACCGGCTGTGCAATGGCTCTTGCATTCTCCCTTCTATGGAGGGAGTCCGCCCAGATTGGGAGCCCGTAAAGGGCCATGCTCCCCAGATTCGGGAGGAGCCAGGAGAAAGCGTCTGCAGCCCGCTAAATTCAGGGCTGAAGCGCCACCTGCTGTCTAGTATGAGGCCTAGATATTTCACCTGGGCCTTTACTTCGATCCTGACGCCCTCCACAAACATGTGGAAACCTCTCCTAACCAACGACACACCAAACAACCAACTATCCAATAACTCGTTTCGCCGAATCCCACCCATCTAATAATCGCATTTCATTTTCAAATTCAAACTAATGCATTCTTATATTAATTAAAAGTTCGATTTTCAATTCACAATTTTATGCTCCATGTTCACAACGGATCAACAACTGTAGTAAGCGGAACGGCAACGTTGTATTGACTTCCATCGGCCAATCACGGAGGAAGTAATAAAGGGCTTCATCCTGATTGGTCCGTTTGAATCGGATCAACATTTATCGGAGCGGATCTGTATATCGGATCAACGTTTGACAATGTCAATAGTTGATCCGACAATGTCAAATGTTGATCCGATCGGAGTCACATCAGTATGAGAAAAAGCGTAATGGATCAACATTAGGCCTCCGGATCGACAATTGTTTTCGGATCAACAATTAACTGATTGTACGTCTCGAAAGATCAACATTTACCGTGTTGGTATATCTATATATATATATATATATATATGTATTATCAATATAATTAGTGTAGCGTTAAAGTAGATATTATAAGTTAAAATTCCTTATTGCGCAAGTACGCCGATCCTGCGATTAGTCTCCTTTCGTTTCTCTCGAGGGTTAGCTGGAAGAAATCTCTCTTAGGGATAAGCTCGCCTTTCTACATAGTTTTCTTTGTATCCATCTCTTTCGTTTTGTAATTTTTATTATGTGCAATAAAGTGTTTACATACATACATACATACATACATACATACATACTTCGACAACGTTGTCAACGAGAGTTATATGGACCAGAAACCCGACCCCGCCCTGGGAAAGTCGATCCCCTTCTCTGAAATACATAAGATGACCCGATTCTAAAGTTACGGTGTCCTCTCCCTCTCTTCGGACTTCACTTAGTCCCAGAACGCCCCATCTTATGCATTTAAGTTCCTCTTCCAACTGTAGAAGGTGCTCATCGAGTCGCAGCGTGCGTCCGTTGTACGTAGCCAGGGTCAATTTTATTGTTCGTGGAGGTGGCGGCCTACCATAACCCGGGGATTCTTAGCACCCCCTACCCCGCCGTAACCATGACCGCCGCCTTGGTCAGAAATAGCGGGGCGGCCGGGAACTGGGGGCCTTGGTAGATGTGCGCTTGCCATAAGAGGTTATGCCCATAATCGCCACACTGGGCAATGCGGGTTAGCAATCGCAGGGCGTAGCTTCTTGCACCAGTGATACTGCTGCCCATCACTGGTCTGTTGCATTTAGCCAAGCTATTTGAATGGATATACCGCCATTGTTTCGGTCGTCAGAGCCTCGTTCGTTGATCAGAAGGATGCGCCACGAGCAGGAGAGGTTGACTTGGGGCACTGAGATGGTGAGCGTACCCCCTTACATCCCAGCGTACCCCCTTACATCCCAATAAAACCGTTATTAACGTATGGAAATTTTTGTTTGGGAAAGAAGTGCTGATAAATTTAGAACAGAAATAATATCATACATAAAATTGAAACACGTGGCCTAACTATAATAAATTATTATCTGAAGTAAATAGGAAGATAAAAATGAAATTCATTAACGAATAAAATTCCCCAACTACTTGACAGATAAATCTATTGTTGTCACGATTGGCTTTTTGTAAAAAAAAGATAAATTTTAGGAATGGTACTAAAGGACTTAGCTATAGGTCTTCTTGGGGCCGCTGGTATATCTGCTATGAAATTGTGGCTGGAACTGGTGGTTTGGGGTGCATGTAAACTGGGTATTCGTCTAACAGTCCTCTCAGCAAAGTACTGCTGCCCAGTCTTTCATTAGGTCATTCCTTAAAAACACTGAAACTACAAAAATTCCAAATTGGACTAGGATACCTAAAAGGCCACTATACCCGAAAGAGCACCAAAAGGAAGAAAAATTAAAATATATGAGTATTTTTAGAATAGTAAGGATGTCAAGCTAGTTTAACCTATACAAGAAGGATATTCTCCCCTTGCAGGTCGTGAAGTAATCCTCCCAGGTCAAATGATAACCAGATTTAATTTAAACCATAAGACCCAGGATTCTCGTAACTGTTGCAAGAACAGCCTGATAGAGTATTTGTCTGAGCGTGAAATAGTTTTTGTAAAAGTGTACTGTATAGCGTAGGTAAGGTAGAGTAGGCGTGTGAGAACAAAAAAAAAGAAAAGTGAAAAACTTACATTTTGATAATAAAATAGGTAAACCTCCAATATTATTCCGGGAAAATTATTTCATATGGTTTTATATAAAAACGTCTAACGTAGTCAGTAGGTTAAAAACATCATTTCAATTTAAAAAAAAATAGACTAAAACACAAGGAAACTCGTCCACTTTTACCAAAATTTTTTGTCGAATGAAAATGACAACTTCAATCCCAAACAAAATGCAAAAATGGAGCAAGTTCTAAAATTTTGAAATCTATTGAATTAAAAAGAAAAGTAGACCGGAAAGAATAAGAAAACATAAAAAAGATCGAAAGCAGAAATGCTGCAATGTGTAGCCATGTATGTGTGCTACTACAACGGAAATAATTCAGATTTAATTTCACTTTAGCTCAATTCAGCCCTGCGCGCCATTTGAAGTTGGCCATGTGCGATAGTGCAAACAATCATTTTTATTATCATTATGGACTTAGTGTGTCCTCAAGAGTTTAAAAAACAACGTGTTATTTAATGATACTTATCAGGATATTACTTTAATTTCATACTGTCACGAATTTGTTTTTACTACATTATTCTACAAAATTAATTTCGTAGTGACATGTATATCGTTTGTCCAGTTTATCACAAGAAAAATGATAATTATCAGCCAATTTTTGCCAATAAACTTATAGCTGGATTGAGATTGTATGTAAGTGGTGTCATGATGCCCTTGTTACTAGATTTTTTTCTCTTGTAAATATAGTTTATCAATGAGTACTTAGTTACTTTAATATAGTACCCGCAGTAAAAAAAAATACGACTTTTATAAGCAGCCATGTTACTTCTTGTTCTCGTTAACTGTTTCAACGAATTAAGGTGCTTGTTTAGACCTACAAAATCTTGAAAGTCTTAAGGTCAACTATTGGAATGGATATCTACTCAGAGGAGTGTATGACTTCCGAGTAAAACGCTGCCCAGTGTAAAGAGAGATGGAATGCGTCGATGACAATAGACCAATCAGGGATGGAGGTTTTTCATTGAGGTACCCTAACTAGGAAGCACGCAATAGAGGTGATATCCGAGTTTTTGTAATAATTTGAATTAACAAAGAAGAAATATATAAGTTTGATGCCCAATTTTATTCACTAAAGAGAAATGTAAATAATAAGATCTAGCTCAACAAAGTTAATGAATGGAAGAGTTGTTATTCAGTTTAGTTTATTATGCGGATAAGCTCTTACCAGCATTATTACATTTGTTTCCTCTCGTCTATCTTAAGTGTTACCTACAAGGAGACCTTCCAATGACTAACCTGCCTTAGTACGACTCTTTTGGAAATTTGACTTTTCATTTAGTAAAAAAAAACAAACATTGGTTTACATAACCTACAGATATATTTTTTTGGACTGCCTGCCTAATTGAATAAAAGATATACTTTATTTTTGATACTTAGTTCAGTTTAACAAAGCAAATTTATTGTGACTTAAAGGATAGGTCACCATGTCAAGGTATTAAGTTTTTGTTTATTTGTAGCATTGTCAAATACTAATGTTAGAATTGTTTACGCGACTATTTTTACTAATTTATTGTTTACTAGTTGCAACAATATTCATCTTTTGTGAAGACCTGTGGTTTGCAGTTTTAGTCGTATAAATATTTAGATTTGCATTTGCGTTGAGAATCAGTATATCAAATGTTCTACAATACCTTCTACAACATTTTACCGAGTTAGTAGTTAACCGCATAGCTAGCAAAGCCCGCTACAAGCTCGTGCGTTGCGTCGCTCGGATGACGGTGATACTTCATTAGGGCCACATGACAGATGATATTACCTAGGGCACTGCGCAACGTTTGCCCGCCCGGCGCCCTCTGGCGTAGTCAATTTGACATTTTACTGCGAGTAAATTGCATTACACCGCGAAGCGAGATGAACGTGTTTATTACACAGTAGAACATAGGATTTATTTAGAACTAGCTGATGCCCGCAACTTCGTTTGCGTGTTAATTTTTTTTTTGTACAGAGTACACAGATTGAAAACATCTATCTTACGTGATTTAGATTTTTACATACAAAAGTTTTTTCCCGCTAACTCCCGTTCCCGTGGGAATTTTGCAATATCCTGTAACAACTTAGCTTTAAGTTTACTAAGGTACCTGCATGCCAAATTTCAAGCGTCTAACTTAAGCGGTTTAGATTTTTCATACAAAAGGATTTTCCCGCTAATTCCCGTTCCCGTGGGAATTTCGGGAATTCCTTTCTTAGTGCACCTCTGCGGTACCTAAGCTACGTCCCTTCCAAATTTCAAGTGCCTACGTTTAGCCGTTTAGGCTGTGCGTTGATATGTCCGTCAGTCTAGGTATAATTTCTCCCGTTTTTTACACATTTACCACTATATCTTTGCTCCTATTGGTCGTAGCGTGATGTAATATAGCCTATAGCCTTCCTCAATAACTGGACTATCCAACAAAAAAAGAATTATTCAATTCGAACCAGTAGTTTCGGAGATTAGCGCGTTCAAACAAACAAACAAACAAACAAACTCTTTAGCTTTATAATATTAGTATAGATAATATAGCTGATGCCCGCAACTTCGTTTGCGTGTTAATTATTTTTTGTACAGAGTACACAGATTGAAAACATCTATCTTACGTGATTTAGATTTTTACATACAAAAGTTTTTTCCCGCTAACTCCCGTTCCCGTGGGAATTTTGCAATATCCTGTTGCAACTTAGCTTTAAGTTTACTAAGGTACCTGCATGCCAAATTTCAAGCGTCTAACTTAAGCGGTTTAGATTTTTCATACAAAAGGATTTTTCCGCTAATTCCCGTTTCCGTGGGAATTTCGGGAATTCCTTTCTTAGTGCACCTTTGAAGTACCTAAGTTACGTCCCTTCCAAATTTCAAGTGCCTACGTTTAGCCGTTTAGGCTGTGCGTTGATATGTCCGTCAGTCTAGGTATAATTTCTCCCGTTTTTTACACATTTACCACTATATCTTTGCTCCTATTGGTCGTAACGTGATGTTGTATAGCCTATAGCCTTCCTCGATAACTGGACTATCCAACACAAAAAGAATTATTCAATTCGAACCAGTAGTTTCGGAGATTAGCGCGTTCAAACAAACAAACAAACAAACAAACAAACAAACAAACAAACAAACAAACTCTTTAGCTTTATAATATTAGTATAGATAATATAGCTGATGCCCGCAACTTCGTTTGCGTGTTAATTTTTTTTTGTACAGAGTACACAGATTGAAAACATCTATCTTACGTGATTTACATTTTTACATACAAAAGTTTTTTCCTGCTAACTCCCGTTCCCGTGGGAATTTTGCAATATCCTGTTGCAACTTAGCTTTAAGTTTACTATGGTACCTGCATGCCAAATTTCAAGCGTCTAACTTAAGCGGTTTAGATTTTTCATACAAAAGGATTTTTCCGCTAATTCCCGTTCCCGTAGGAATTTCGGGAATTCCTTTCTTAGTGCACCTCTGCGGTACCTAAGCTACGTCCCTTCCAAATTTCAAGTGCCTACGTTTAGCCGTTTAGGCTGTGCGTTGATATGTCCGTCAGTCTAGGTATAATTTCTCCCGTTTTTTACACATTTACCACTATATCTTTGCTCCTATTGGTCGTAGCGTGATGTTATATAGCCTATAGCCTTCCTCGATAACTGGACTATCCAACACAAAAAGAATTATTCAATTCGAACCAGTAGTTTCGGAGATTAGCCCGTTCAAACAAACAAACAAACTCTTTAGTTTTATAATATTATTAGTATATTAGTACGTATATTAGTATCTATACATATAATAAAACTGTAGAGGTCGAATTTCTGTACATAGAAAAAAAATGCTAAAAACCGAGTCAGGGGGATGTAAGAAGAGAAATAAAACAAATCCCGATTTTTTTAGATTTTTTTGTTTCTCTGTTTGTCTGTTTGTCTGTTTGTCTGTTTGTCTGTTTGCACGGGCTAATCTCCGTAACTGTTGGACCGATTTAAATGAAATTTTGCATAGGCGTACCTTATATCCCCGGTCAACATTTAGGCTACATAAAATCTCGAAATTTAGCCAGTAAATATAAAACCAACAACAAAAACCCCTGAAAAAATTCAAAGCTATGTGTTTTTCAGAACATTTTAATCATACCATAGAGATCAACGTATTTTTGACATAAACATGGGCTAAAAGCAAGGACATGTTGTTTTTTAAATTTATCTCTTTCGAGAAAGGCAAAAGAATTTGCATCCATACAGCCAGGTCTTCAATATATGTATTTCTTAGCTATGTCTTCAATTTATATTTCTTTACTTCTCTCATTCTCCGTAAGCCGATAGTGTTTTGTTTACGAAGAACTATGGCGGCGAGAAGCACTGCCGCTGGATCGGAGCAGATACACTGTATCACTTGAATTACTTTTTAACCGACTTCCAAAAAGGAGGAGGTTTTATGTTCGACTGTATACAGGGTGGAATTTTGTAATGCCACCTGAAGGGAAAGTACTCTTAATACTGTAGATAGAAAATTGTACTCAAAGAAAACATGCCTTTATTTTTGAAAAGAAAGAAAACTGCATTCAAGAATTTTCGAAAATTCGCTTGCCCCAACCGGGAATCGAACCGACTAAAATCTGTAAGAATACCCTGTACTTTTATTGCGTCGATCGTTAGGGTCAATTATAAGGATGAAATATTTCTAACAAACTTGGTAAATTAAATGAAAGGAAGACTACGAAATCTTAAACCATTGTATATCTTTATTTTATGTATGTTTACCGATTTCTCAGCCATATGGACCGATTTTCAAAATTCTTTTTTTTTGTTCGAAAGAGTATACTCCAGAAGTGGTCCTATTGTCACCGATTCAGGATCTGATGTAATCACATCAAAATCAAGGGCAACCCTTGAATGGAATAGGCACTTACAATTTTTCTCAAGTTCTTTCTATTATTTACGCCAAACATAGAAAAATATACACATCAACACTGTCTAGGGATATTGCATGATTTTTCATACAAAAGAGGTCTGTTTGAGAAGCTATAATACCATACTCGAGATACACGGAGTGATATAATTTTCAGATGAGCAAGTGCTAAACATGAATTTTCAATTTTTATCAATGAATTTAATTTTTCTTGAAATTTGTGAAAACGTGACTAAAATGAAAAAAAAAAATGCGCTAATTCCACCATTTTCATACAGAAAGCAGAAAAAAGTGCATTTTTGTTTTCGTTTACGTCACGTTTAAAAAAAACAATTTATACAAAATTCATTGACGAGAATTGAAAATTCAGGTTTACTTGCTCATCTTAAAATTATATCCCTCCATGTGTCTCGAGTATGCTTTTATAGCTTCTCAAACGCACCTTTTTGTATGAAAAATTAAGCAATATCCCTAGACAGTGTTGATATTTAACTTATTTTTTCTATGTCTATGAGTACGTAACATTTGATAAAAGGATCGGATTGAGATTTATGAGATATTTTGTATAAAAGATCCTTTCTTAATTTTTTGTCGGAAGTTTGGTTGAGTAGTAGAGTTACACAGCCTGTGAATCGACGGTTTCTGGGTTCGATTTCCGGTTTGGGCAAACAAACCATACGAGGGAAACTTTAGTGCAGAAAGTTACAGTGTGAAGTGCTAATTAATTGATTTTATGATAGATAGATAAATAGATAGATTGACACTTTATTCAATTGACATAAAACAGCACAACACAGTAATAAACAAATAACAAACATACAAGTAAACATGAATCAGCAAGCAAACAATGAAGTAAACAAAACAAAGTAAGAAACAGAAACAAATAATTTTACAAAACTATTTTACACCGTGTTATCTGTATCATGCCAATCAAATTGGCGCTGACTCAGCATATTGCTGCAGTACCAGACTGCAGCGCTGGTATTCTGCCATGATGCTACTTATTGAGTTTTCTTTGTAGGTAATAATAACCTTTTTCTAACTTCATAAATTCACCTTTAAAAAAGTACTTTATAAAGAAAATCTGAGGGTGCTGCTCTATAATTAGATAGATGTTATTTTTAAGAGCTATCGTCGAATATAAGTGAGTCTCAAGAAATTAAAATTATTGTAACTGACCCACAAATATCCAAAAATAAAACAAAAACTTCTGTGCTGAACTGGCACTGAACAAAAAATATGGAATGTGCCAGCTGCCAACCAAATACATTGCATTGTTGGTACAGAGGCCAGCGCATCAGGTTATTCCATTTTCATTGCAAAACCGCTCTTATCACAACAGCACAGAGTGCACGCGTGTGGTAACCTGAGTTGGGGCCGTCCGTGCATTGCAAAATTTAGACAACGTATTATATACTCATATAAACAATATGCCATTTTTAAATTTTCATGACATGTAAAGTTATGTGACTTATGTTACCCCAACGAGGATTATAGGCGTATAATATCTAAAATATCGAAACTTTTGTCAGCTTCCCCATTAATAGTTCGGCTATTCTGCACTTTTTTAACGAACTAAAACTAAATACTTAATACAGTGTTAATAAGAACGAAGTTGATTAAGTATTTAGTCTTCAAATCTTAATTCGGCCCTAACTAAATGACATTATTCAATCTTCAGGATATCACTTTTTGAAAACAATAAAACGGCTTATTTTTATTTTTAAGCAAAGGAATCTATGGCCGTACAGCCGGTGTTTTCAATGCATTTCTTATTTTGAAAGGCGGGAAACTCAATAGAAACTGACAATCGACATTTGTTTTATTAAAACCACTATGAATATGGTCAATATAGGTTTGATCTATGCCTTTGATGTTCTGACATGAAATAAGGGCTATTTATTGATTTTTTGATTTTAGTTTACATCAAGCGTAGCATTGCGTATATAAGCCATGGATAAATATTATAATATTACTATTCTAATAAGTTTCTTAGTTTGGATCAAGCACACACCTTTGCTTATTTCTACAAATGTCCATTGAAGGGAAAAGCTTTTAGTCATTTTTATTTTAAATTTAATTTTTTATTGAATCATTTTTACACAATTATCGCAAAGCACAATAAAAGCAGCGTGCTAGCTGAAATCTCAAATGCACGGGGGTTGTCTTAGATACTGACATAGGTGACCTGTTTCAGAAACTTCTATTCCACTGAAAATCAAAAATAAGTCCGTAATTAGCACTAAGGAATTCATGTGCCATTTATTGTACTTACCTAAGTAATAGGTCTTTCAACATACAATTTTCGTAAATTTTTTACTTCACATATTTTTATTTTATCAAAATTGATTTTTTATAAGTACAAAATCCTTACGTTTTTCATAGAAACGCGAAATACAATATTAATTAACCACTTTTTGTGGGATTGTTAAGACAACAAGATGTTTTAGATGCATCACTGACTCATGTTAAGTGTTGATTGTCTATCTCTCTCAGATTAAAAAAATCAAAAACGACTGCTACTTAAGTATAGATCAGAGTCTGAGTCGCGTTCTATAATACGGACCTTAATCTATCAAAAGCAGTAACAATGGTATAGAAAATATAAGCGATAGAGGAAACAACTATGTTTGACCTTTGTTTTCAGATCCAAAGTAATGTATTAAGTATCAACCTTATATGACATAGTTAGCCAAGTTTTCAAATAAAAAATATTTTTAGAAATTGCTTTTCCTTATATGAACGAAATAGTTGCTATTCGTTCATATAACGAATATATGAACGAAATAGTTGCTTCATAAAAAACGGCAATTCATGTATCTGCAGTTGTGACAAAATACAAACTCGGTCTATAAAAATACAATACAACACGCAGACGAAGTTGCGGGCATCAGCTAGTAGATAATATAACTGATGCCCGCAACTTCGTTTGCGTGTTAATTTTTTTTGTACAGAGTACATAGATTGAAAACATCTATCTTACTTGATTTAGATTTTTACATACAAAAGTTTTTTCCCGCTAACTCCCGTTCCCGTGGGAATTTTGCAATATCCTGTTGCAACTTAGCTTTAAGTTTACTAAGGTACCTGCATGCCAAATTTCAAGCGTCTAACTTAAGCGGTTTAGATTTTTCATACAAAAGGATTTTCCCGCTAATTCCCGTTCCCGTGGGAATTTCGGGAATTCCTTTCTTAGTGCACCTCTGCGGTACCTAAGCTACGTCCCTTCTAAATTTCAAGTGCCTACGTTTAGCCGTTTAGGCTGTGCGTTGATATGTCCGTCAGTCTAGGTATAATTTCTCCCGTTTTTTACACATTTACCACTATATCTTTGCTCCTATTGGTCGTAGCGTGATGTTGTATAGCCTATAGCCTTCCTCGATAACTGGACTATCCAACTAAAAAAGAATTATTCAATTCGAACCAGTAGTTTCGGAGATTAGCGCGTTCAAACAAACAAACAAACAAACAAACAAACTCTTTAGCTTTATAATATTAGTATAGATAAATAAAGCCAATGCTGTAGATATACCAAGGATAGGACAAGTCAAAATTGTATATTTTAATGAGTCTTTTAGTTCAAGAGTCTAATCCAAATTAAACCGATATACCACTCTTATGAACTACAATGTGCGACCTACAATGATACACTCTAAACTATTCTAAATTTACAACGTTTACATGAGATTAATGATTTTGTTAAACGGCCAAATAGATTGAGTTGGAATAAAACCCTTAAGTATCCACTCATTTCGTCTGGGTAATTTTTGTCAATATAGATTCCAAATTTATTTAAAATGTCTATAATCCCACTTTTCGATCTACCGGTTATCAGTCAGTAGAATAAGAGTTATTTGGTTATGTCTGTTCTGTATGATATAATAAAAAAAACTTTGCATAGTATGAATGCAATCAATTACGAAATCCGATCCCTAAAGAAAATTTTATAAATAATATTGATTAGTATACATCAATAAAATCAATAAGCACCTATCACAGAGTTAAGTACGTCATTTTGACTGTCAAAGTCAATGTTATCGGTATTACGTAGACTTAACTGAAACTATTTTAAATTTTAATCTTTGTCGCCTTGGGGTCTTGTATAGAAGCTTCGTCATTAGTAATGCTAGGATCAAATGTTATGAATAGTTTTAACAAGAAGTTGGGAAGTGTTACTTGTTTAATGAATTACAGTCATCATGTCTTAATTATTCGTTTTTTTGCGATTTTTATAATGCCGGGACAAACTGAAACCACTCACAACCGTATTTATTTCATGTTAGTTTATGCCTGTCCAGGAAGACTTACGAACTCGCAATTTAGGGAGTTAGACTGAGTGTACCCTGAGATACTGTTCAGTATTTTTGTTCATTATTCAAAAAGCTTTTCGACTTGATAAGTAGTCACAGATTTGTAAGCTTTCAGTTACTATAGAATTCACTATTTATAAGCCATTATGATTCAGCATAGTAACCATATCAGCCATAGTATTTTGGGTGGCCATACTAGAATGAAAATGCAAAGAAGAAACAACCTCTACAGCTTTGCCTCTTGTCATTTTCTGCGCCTGTATGTTTTAGAATGTTTAATGTTGAGATACGTCGACATTGCTATGAATAATTTATCAGGATGTTATGCTGTGAATAATGAGCGTCAATCATTTTAGATTGTATATCATAATGATTAGCATAAGTTGATATGACGTGTTACTTTAAATATGTTCATTACTCAGCCAAAATAAATTGTTTTTGATAACGTGTGTTTTTCTTTAACGCTTTCTGTACAAAATATCTATATTCTGGAATTTTCACCTTATTTTCGCACCAAAAAAACAATGCGCAGGGTAAGAGTTTTTATCACTTAATCATGCAAATTAATTGTTTTGTCAAGAAACTGGCCATTAAACAAATAAGTTAGCAACGGCCTCCAGATTAATAACTGACTATAGTCCATTATTATCATAAATGTTCATGGAATAAAATGCTTATAAGGTTCGGGTATAAAAAAAACTCTTTTTCTTTTTGCAGTATATTTATCGCTATAACTTACACTAAATTACATTCATATTTAGCTCAGAATAGGCTCTATTGACAGTAAAATCATTCTGTTCTAGCATGCTTACTTCTTATTTCCTGAATTCTACTCCTAATGCTATTAATAACACTCTGCTTGTCAAATGTGGCCCATTGTTTTTCACGAGCATACTCTTCAACGAATGCCAACATTGTCTCTCTGGCATTGGCATCCAACCCAGGCCTGACATACGTACCGTTGTTATGAAAAGCGTTTGCTCTCGCACCAGTTAATGAGCAAACAGTCAACGCACTGTGCGAAAATATTTCTGCCAACAACATTCGAGCTAGCGTCTTACAATCTTTAGACACCCGCTTACAATGTGCTAGTTTTATAGAATTAACAAAAACATTACTTCCGGGGACAAGCTCAACAAGACTGAGCTTTGGGTCATTCTCGCGATACTTCAGAGTCCATCGAGTATCTTTTGGATCGTACTCTGGTGGTAGAACGAAGTTGCGCAAGCGATCATGGGTTTTTTTCAGAGCTTTCTTATCTTCATCTTCACTGTCATCTTGGTCATCATTACCATTGCTAATGCTTTTGACATTACCATCATCTTTCCTCATCTCTACATCAGAAGTTTCTACATCTTTCACTTCATCTTGTTTCTCTATGTTTTCGTTCAATTTTATTGAATCGTACGTCTTCTTAAGAAGTTCCATTAATTTGATAGACTGATCAAACGATTCATGCACCTCCAAAATCCTTTCTGAAGAATTTAAATAACTGGTTTCCATCCTTTCAAAAAGATTAGCTATAAAATTGGCTTGAGTGCGTACCCTTTTCGTTGGATAATCAACTGGCTGATCTGCTTCTTCTGTACTTACTCCTGGGGGAATGCTGCGATCACTGTTATCATCATCATATTGCACCGATGAAACTTCCATTGTAACTTCGGTTATAGGTGCGTTATTCAGAGGGCCTATTTTTGATTCATCGACGATCATCGGTTGGATGTTTGAATCAAGCGACCTTTTATCACTAATCAACAGTTGGGAGGACTTACATTGTTCTGCTGCTGAAGATTGTTCATTAGAAACCTTATCTGTTTGCAGAATTTGTGAATTATCCTGATGAACTTCTAAATCCTTTGAAATTTGAATATTTTGGTTAGGTGTGTTTATAACCTGATTTTTATCGGTCGATTGCTGTGATTTCAGAAGATGTTGTTTCATAGAGATTAAAAAATCTCTTGAAATATAAGAAGTTTCCCTCACGTCGGTTTCGCAGTTATCAATCTCAGGAGAGTAATCTGGGGTTTCACAGACAATGTCAGGTATTTTTTGAATATAGGGATATTTAAATGCCTGATTATTTGTTGGCAAAATGTTACTAGAAGTATTTTTCGCAGCATAAGAAATTTTATCTTGGAAAAAAGAACCCCCATTAGTCGACTCTACGATCCTTAGTTTATTTATAATTGTGTCCAATTGAGATTCCGGATGTTGAGGACGTTTTATTGAACTATTTCCCCCTGCAAATAATAGTTCCATTAGTTTGCGTTATAAGACCATGAAAGCGAGCTTGGTTTCCAAATATAATTCCTCACCGTTCCTTCTTACAGATAAACATAAATCGTCAGGTGCGACGCCATACTTCTTTTCCAGGACATAATCATGAGCATCTTTGTAAGTATCTACAAAAAATAAATAAATACTAAGTCACCGTTTTGCGAAAATCGATATTCAAAAGAGTACAGTCTGTCACTTACATGTTTCACGTTTAACAACAGCCATATAGAGGCTCCACTTTTCCGATGGCTTTTCCCCGTCCTCAATCCGTCTCTGTGTTACTGATGGTCGCTCGTTAGGATACGCGACTATACTCTGTTTCTCTGTCACTCTACGTATTCGTATCCAAGAATGTGGTATACAGACGAACTCTCCAATATCTTCACGAGGTCGTTGCAAGAATTGAACCACTGCGTATTGGTATTCTGTGGCACTTATCTGGAAAATTCAACACTTCCTTAACAACAATACCAATCGTAAGCGATGCGTTAAATGAATGACGCACTAGTGCTCGTTCCAAAAAAATGGCCTTGAACTCACTCCCACTCACGTGCCTCATACTAATGCCTAATTCTTAGTCAAATGAAGTGAGCATTTAATTGAAAACAAGCTTACCTTCATTCCGGCGTGGTACTATTATAGTTTTAATGTTAACATACGATGAACTACTGAATGTTGTTCTGAGTCATAACAATTTTTAGGAAAAAATAATTATTTACCGTGTGAGCACGTTTGGTCTATACGGATGTTGAACGTCACTCACAATCAGAAATTCTGTCCGGGTGTTTTTATACCAACCGCAAATCGTCATATAGAAAGAGAGGAAACTATATTTTACATGAGTTCGTCTATTCCCTTTGGACTAACGATCGATACTAAAGGGCTTACGTCAGTGTAATAAAACAGACGTCGGTTACACAATAATGCGAACATTCTGAATCATTAATAGCCGAGGACTGTTGCGTGAAACAGTGTTACGCTGGGGAGATTTTGGGATATTTACGTCTCAGATATTACAATTTGCGTTATCGATCATGTACTGAACATACGTATATACTACTCATTTATCTTCGGTCGATAAGAT
The DNA here is from genome assembly GCA_949987775.1 of Aproaerema taeniolella. Lineage (NCBI taxonomy): Eukaryota > Metazoa > Arthropoda > Insecta > Lepidoptera > Gelechiidae > Aproaerema > Aproaerema taeniolella. Next base: position 12,570,704 of record OX465244.1, read on the forward strand.
AGTTGTACCTAACGTAAACATATATCTGCTTATCAGTTTACACAGCTTGAGTGGTCTGTTGTAAATAGGGTTATATAAATAACCGTAGACGCCATGCATATATTTTATTCAGTACAATTGGGAGCGTAGCGATTATACAGAATGAGCGATTATACAGAACTAGTTTTTAACATTCACTAAGTAGAACACATTTCCTTTATACTTTAATCTACTTTATTTTACCAGTCATAGTAAATACTAACACTAAAAACGCACTCATCAGTTCGTGTACAATCTTAATGTTTTCTGACATCAATTCATCCGTCGTTACTGACGGCAACTTCATTTTCGCTATAAGGCAGTTAAGGTGATGATCAATGCTTTTGCCGAAAGAGTCGGCAAAATTATTCGAAAACGTTGAAAATCTGAGCACGTTCTCAGCATCAACCTGGTCCATAATTTCTAGTTTCTCGTTAATCATCGGATTGTTTTTATTGACCATAACTGTTTTGTCGATACATAGATCTATCGTAGAGATTACCGGCTTCAAAATCTCAAGCATGGTAACTATATTTGGTCTCTTTGTCACTCCAAAACATGTAGAAGGTCCATGTAGATTCCCCTGGGAAATTTCAGCGTCTAAGTCTTTGATTATTGAGGCCAAGATTGATGTACAGTAGTTAGTTGTTTGGTTGGCGTCCTTCACAGAATAATTTTTAAAATTTACCACTTGAATCGCCTCTTCAACATTGTCTGGAACAAAACCAAAGATTATACTTTGTAAAGCATAGAAATAAATAAGAAATAAAGATTCTTACCAGTTTCGTAGACTATTGTTCCTTCATAGGACAGCCACTTGCATGATGGAATCTTGCTTAGAAAATCTGGGTCTGATACTGACGGACCTTGATTTCCCGGCAAGACAACAGTAACCTTTTTTCCAGTACAACCCATTACCCAAAAACGTGGTACATATACATATACTTTATTTTGTACGTCGCCGAGCTCTACTACATAAATCGCTTTCGAAAGTAGGTGAGACATTGATTCGAGATTGGAGCACGTACTTTTATTTCGATGACAAGAGAATTACTGGCCTGTGCGGACAGAGACTTATTACTTTTAGAAGTGTTCTGGATATAACCTTATTATCAACGAGATTTTCAAAGGTTATCTGTTATTGTGCAATAACAATAACATAACAGGTCAGAATTAGTTGACCCCACTTGAAATTAGTGAATTTCCGCTAATTTCAAATACAAAAAGTTACAAATATTTGCTATTCCAACATTTTTAGCTGTTTGAGATTCTACGAAATGATTCCGGTTCATTGATTATAAATCTGCTAGACTTTTGAAAGCATGTTATTTTTTTTTTTTATTACCATAATTTATTCTCTTTGAAGATTTACGATAAACAAGTTTGTTATTTTATGCGCATAAATTTTCCATTTCTTTGAGTCATGAATATCTTTTGGTGTCAAAAACAACATGTTTGTTCACACTGATTATAGTTATATCGTCATTCATAGTGGTAAAACAATGTTTTTAACCCTTTAATGTTCAGCCTTGAATTCCCACTCTTAATTGGAGTCATATGTCTTTTTCTTTAAGCGAGAGAGCTATAGTTTTATTGCTAGAAAGGGGACAGGAAAAATAGTAGAAAGGAGCAAATGAACACACTACTATAATTGAACTCTTCCCTAACAGCTCACACCGAGATTTTTTGCGATCTCAGAACATTGAAGGATTAAAGAATCATAGCTAAACCGAAGCTTTTTTTGAATCACCTTCAAAACCCAGTTCAGGTCACATACGAAATTCGTAATCATAGCTCAAGATAATTACCCTCGATAAATATTCACTCAATATCTGAAGTTTTTCATTCGACAAACGCTCACTCGAGTCAACAAAAAAGCCGCTCATGCGTGAAATACAAGGCCATGAAAACTTTGTTGCTTCCCTACCAGTAAATAACTTTAACCCTTTATAGTCAGAGGATCTTGAAACGTCTACGTGTGAGCTATTAGGGGGGAAAACCAATCATAGTCCGTAATGCGTCTATGTGAGAGACAGTTTAGGTGTCGTAGTGTGTCCATGCGTCTCCTTCTCCTATTTTTCTAGCCCCCTCTCTACAAAATAGGCTATGTCTCTTTCACTTTAAGAAGAAGACGTAAAATGAAAATTAAGAGTGGGATTTCAAGGCCAGACTCTAAAGGGTTAATTGCTTCAACAATCTGATGTACAATTGAAGCAGTTAAAAATCGTTATAATAACTATCGTCAATGAACAATTCAAAGTTCATCGGGTTCAAAGTTTATTAGCAGTCGTAAATAACACAATTTACATACACATCATCCATAGTAAAATTGATAACACTCTCGCTGCTAGGCACAGCACGATTATTTATTAAGAGGGAACACTACTGTGACGGTCGAAAATTACGTGCATGATTTTCAGAAATTTTTTTAAACGGGAAAATTAAAAAAATTTGGCGATCGAGTTTTTTTATTTTATTAATTGGACATCCAAGATTGTTACCATTAATTTTTGTGAAAAAATCAATAAGACGGTTCACCCTTCAGGCCATCGCCCTGTAACTTTCCACTAGCTAATTCCATACCTAAAAACCTAAAATTTTGCTTGTTACACTGTTTTTGAACTCTTCAAGTTCAAAGATATAATTTTTTTATTATTTTGAGCTTTTCGAACTCAAAAGTCTGATGGAAGTTTAATAAAACACTATTTTTTTAATTTTTAAAATGCCATAACTTTTGAATGAATCAACCGATTTCTACGCGGTTGACGGCAATCGATGCAGCTTTTCAGGTCCTATAAATGAATCTAAAACAAAAACTGAGAAATTGAGAAAAAAAAACTTCTTTCGATAACGATATCTCACCAACGAATCAAGCGATTTTGACTGGACTGGCGGCGATCGACGTGGTTTTTTAACTCTTTCCCGGCTCGGAGTATCGGTGAGTCTCGGCCTGAATCGGGTGGGGATAGAGCCAATCAAAAGTTCAATTTAAGATAGTGTGCGTGAGAATTTGATTGAATTAGTGCAGCACGCGCCCCCTTCTACCATTTTTCTGACCCCTTCTCTCGAAAACAGACTATAGTCCTCTCACTATTAAAACAGGACGGACAATTCAAATTTAGAGTAGGGCTTCAAGGTCTGCCAATAGAGGATTAAAGTTAAGAGCTGATAAGTTTTAAGGATCAATCAATAAAGCCGTTTAAAAGTTATTTCAAAAAAACACTTTGTCAAAATTTTTATTTTTGAGATTTTTCGGAATCTACCAGTGTGAATCGGTTAAAATTGACAGGAAATTTAAGTTTGGTGGAACTCTTTAGAACCTCGCTTAGTTTATTCCAATCGGTCAAGCCGTTCAAAAGTTATAAGAGGGTCACATACATACATATTACCGAGCTGTCACACGACGAAATAAGACAACTTGTTTATAGTTTCAGTGATCAAAGTTTGGAATGGGCTGCCTATACAATTAACATCGCTGTCAACATTGACAGAATTTTGCAGATTGTCCTATGAGCACTTTTTAAATGTGGACTTTAAAACTTCGAGATCTGACGAAAACCCGATTTTCGAAAGAGGGTAAAACCAATAACTTTCCGATTTTTAGAAATTTTCAATTTTCTTAGCGGGAAGTTAAATTTTTTTTTTTTTTTTCCAATCGTCACAGTGGTGTTCTTCCTTAAATTTGTTTAAGTGGAAATTCAATTATATTCCGAGAACAAAAGTTTGTTCGTCATGATACAGCTTCTCATCAATTTAATATTTTCCTAGTATGTAATTTACAGAGCAGGGACTTCTAATTACGCTTCTAATTAGCATCCATTATCAATTTTCGTACTAATGCAGGAAATAACAATACAACATATAATATTATCGTTGTACTTTATATAGTTTGCCCTCACCAAGCTGATAGTACCGAACTACTGAACTAAATATCCGGTTTCTATCCAATTAAGAAAAATATTTCCATGACGAATAATTTATCATAAATTAAGTGCACTAGGTCAAGATTATTGAATTCAATTGAATGAATGATGCATATGTCTAAAGTTTCATTACTGTTAATGTCTCTAAATTATTGTTCATTTATGTCATGAGGAGCGACACATATTTGTTCGAAAATACAGTTTGAGGCAGTATGACGATACCAATCGTATTTTGTTTTAGGTATGCCGACTGGAATTAAGTCATCCTGTCTCAAACTATATTTTAGGAAAAATATGTGTCCCTCGTCATGAGTAAAAATATTATTTTGTTTACAATGCTGTTTCTAAGGGGAAGTACTGAAGAAGACTTTGAGGAAAACTCTTTAAGGTAAAAAAATAGCAGTAAACCAAACTATTGTAATGGAATAATAAGTATTTATTCAATTGCTGAATAATGAACATGATTTTTCCTGTGATTGTATGTAAACATTTATATGATTTGTTACACGTGCTTCTCATCGGAGTATAAACATTTGCAAACTATAGCTATCAGTCTTTATTTTGTGGTGGGCCAGCTCTAAACCTAACTAGATGATAAACACAAAACTCATTAACATTAAAATAAAATCTACTTATACTAATTTGTATTTGTACAAATAACCCGTAATAAGTTGCGTAGTAATGACATATATTATTAAACTACTATTTTTTTCCCATACTTGTTTCTCATCTCCTGGATTTTCGTCCGAATACTGCTCATGATACCGGCTGTGTCAGAGGTGTTCCAATTCCTTTTATTTCCGTACTCTTCAATAAACGCCAACAAGACCATTCTTGCATTTTCATCCAATCCTGGTCTGACATCAATGTCCTCGGCTTTAAACGCCCTGGCTCTTCCACCTGTCGGGGAGCATACACTCAGTGCATTCTTGCTGAAGACTACTGTTAGTAGCAATCGTGCTAGCGTCCTGCAGTCATGAGATGATCGTATGCATTTTTTGTATTCTGCCTTGTTGACGTAGACGCGGCTTTGAGGCATCAGTTCGATCAACCCTGGCCCAGGCTTTCGGTGCTTTAGAGTCCATCTAGAATCATTCGGATCGTACTCTGGCGGCAAAACAAACTTGTGTCTTCGTCTGTTCATTTTCGGTGCGTTGTTGACACTAGAATTGTTATTTCGCTCACCATTGGCTGAAATTCGCTCTGATTCTGCAACTGGTTTTTCTTGAGCCACCTGTGGAACCTCTCTTGCGTTAAACGAAGGAATCGGGCGGGATTCTATCACGTTAACTTTGTTGACTTTGTTTAATAGTGTTTCGTATAATTTAATACATTCTAAAGTAGCATCACGCAATTTAGTGAAAAATCCTTCCGTATTAATAAAATTTTTGTACATTTTAGTAAGAAGAAGACCGTGAACCTCGAGCATTTCCTGCTCTGCCATTCTAGAAAGCTTCTGTTGGGTTTCTGGTATAAAATTTTGAATATCTCTCGATCTCTTCTTTGTAGTGCTTAAGGAAAAAATATCTTCTTCATTGCACTCATCCTCGTTCACATAATATGAATCATTTTCAGATATACTGGCCAAAAATTCTTCGTCAGCGGACACCATTTCCGAATCTGGAACCTTTTGTGGAGACTCTTTTTCGTTTGTTGAATGTTTGTCGGTCTCATACCCACTGTCCATTGGTTCTGGTGGGCTTGCAACAGTTCCATCTTCATGGAGATTGTCGATGATGCACTCCATTTCGGTAGCCTGATCAACTACTAGTTTTTTAGACTCAGGGTGTTGGTAGACCTTCTTTTCTGGAACCTGTTTGAATTGTGTTTCCTGTGATTCAGATGATGTAGTCTGAGTCTCTGAGTCTTGAATAGTATCAGGAGCTACTCCACATATTTCAAGATACTTGATAGGACCTCGGCTAAGTTTTGCAAGTAGATCTTTGCGTGAACAGTTTTTTTGATAATCCGAAAGCTGCTGGTTTGTCTTTGGCGGAGTGAGGGGTCTTTCTTCAGTGACTTGAAGTTTAGAATTTTCAGAATTGCCTTGGAATTCAAGAGGTTTGACTGTATGTGGATTTTGATAACTTAGTAGGTCTTGGCTTCGTGTGTTTTTCGAATTTCCAGCTAGCTGATTTTGTGCAGCATATTGAATACTTTGAGCGGCGAGTGCACCGCAAGCTTTATCGATAGATCCGTTCAAAAGATCATGTCTTATCGGCTCGTGCATTGAGTTTGTATTGATCGATGGGTATTCATTTTGACGTTGAGGAAAGAACTGGTTAGGATGGTTAATTTGGCTCGTTTGGTTTTGTGAAACATATCCTCTAGTCATAGCATTTTGAAGGCAACTTCTCTGATCAATGTATGGTAGGTTAGGTCGATTGATCATCTCTTGCATTCGTGCGAATTGCTGTAAATACTGAACTTGAGAGGGTTCAACATAAAAACGAGATTGGTGAGCCAGATGTGAAAGATTCTGTGCGGCAAATGTGTTCATATTTTGAAGGGGATGACTATGACCAATCACATCTCCAACGGCACCAGCATAATTCAGAAGTTGCTTGTTGTACAAGGACTGCTGTGAAGTAGGTATATTTTTCGAGATGTTTTCAACATGGATTTTCTTTTCAACAGGCTTTTTAATTGCTGACGAAGATTTTCTTCTGATGGCGGGTATCTGTCGCTGAGAGGATAGATCAATTGGACTTGATTTATAGTAAGTAGTAGATGCTACAGTTTTCTCAAGGTTTTGAAGGTGTGAGTTTTGATAGCTGTGAGTCACTTCAGAGCTGGTTTCAACTGTTCCCTGCAGCTGAGCTTTCAAACATGGAGTACTGACTGGCGATGGTTGAACGTAATCATGTTGAGAAAGCTCGTTGGGTCTACTGGGAGGCTTCACTTTCGTTGACACAGTCGAATTATGTGGAAGTGAAGGTTTTTGGGTGTCATTGTCTTCTTTAGGTTTTCCAGTATGTATTTCGTACAGCCGTGATTCTAAAAGTGAATAATCATGAAGTGTCACTGAAGCTGGTCTCTCGTTAACTCGATTAGGTTGAGGAATCTGTTCTGAAGTCTGAGTTTTGCTTGGTGGTCTTTCTTCTTCGATAGGCTCAGATTGAACTTCAATTTCCATCTCTACATCAGAGTCATTGATGTCTGGCATACTGAGTGGTTGCTCGTCTTGACCATTAGGAGACGGTTGTCTTTCAACTGATAGCTTTGGTGGAGGTTGTTTATCATCTGGGAGCTTCGGTCGAGACTGGGCTGACGTATCGATTGATTCTAGCTCCTCGATAACTGATAGATTTTGCGAAGGTACTGTGTTTGCAGAACTGACAGCAGGCTCAGTAGGTTTATTCAGTTCTATCCGTTTTGGTTTCCAAGGTCTCAGGGGTAGCGGTCGTCTAATCAAAATTTTAGGTAGTGGCCTCCGAGGATTATCATAGGGTTTCACTGTTAACTTTGGTTTGTCCGGTAATTTACCTGACCAGAGCAGATTTTTTGAACTACGTAGCTGCCTATTGCCGACAAGTTCTGGTGTAAGATCTGAAATAAATAGCAATAATGATATTCTACTATAAGATCCAACATAAACTTAACGATGTAAATAACAATTAAGAGAAAAAAAAGAATAAAATTCAATAATAAATTCTACTGCATTTTAGATTCCAAAGTTTCGCTGTAATTCTCCAGCTTCATCAGGCTCTGAACAAAATATAAAAATCTTTTGAATGAATTTATTTGAGATTGAGTTTTTAGTTCTGGAAAAAAATCTTTTCTTACTACCTCGGTCGAAAGTACGTACTTTGTGCCGCGATTCCACGGCAGAAAGCGTCACATTTATGCCGAGGTAGCGGCACGCATGCGCTCTACGACAGCGAGCAGAAAAAACTTATGCTTGCACTGACAACGACACACGACGCGGCAGAAAGTCCGAGAGTCGGTAATTGTGCTCACTCTGTTACTTATGTTTATGCCCATAACCTCACATGTGGTTGTTATGAATGTATCCGTCTTGTCATGTGTCAATGATTCTAAGGTGAAATTCAGTTAATTTGAAAAAATAAATATTCATTTCAATAAAATAAAGTTTATTAAATATTTAAATTATTTTTTTTAAACCCGAAAAATATTTAATACAAATGAATTTTATCAAATAAATAAATTCATTGTTAAAAATTAATTAATTGAAAAAATGCACATACAGATTTATAATTTTCTCATTATGCATTTTTCAATTATTATTTCATTTCTCTGTTTTTTTTTTTATTATTCAAATTTCATTGAATTTATAATATAATGCTAATAACCTTAGATTTATATAATTAAATTCGAATCTTGAAAAAGTAGTAATATATTTGTCGATTTTGATATATTATTTGACGCCTGCCCCCGACCAGCAGCACTCGCTTCGCTCGTGCCGCAAATGTCGGGGCAGGCATCAATATCTTTTGACACAAATGTTATTGTTCCGTACTTTCGACCGGGTAGCAAGAAAAATAGTATACACTACACGGGCCGAATGTTTGAGAACCCTGAACTGCGCGCTATGATGCCCTCGGTTTCGCCTCGGGCATAATGGCGCGCAGTGCAGGAATCTCAAACTTTCGGCCCTTGTAGTGTAATATACTATTGTTGATCTAGAATTACAGGAGTTCTGAGCGTATTTAGAGGAAATTTTTAGATAATTTTATCATTTGAACATTGTGTAATCTGTGTATTGTTATATTTTGTAAAGAGCTTGATGAAGCTGGAAAATCGCAGTAAAACATTGCGACCTAAGATGCAGTAACATTTATTATTTCATTCGATCCTTTTTACCTCTTAATTATTTATACCGCTATGAATAGCAACAATAAATACTCAAAGAACAAGAAACCTTAGACATCAATTTCGACTAAAAAGTTGTAATACCTTTAACTACTGGTTTTTCTTCTTGGTCATCGTCCCCTTTTGCAATCATTTCCTCTATCCATTTTACAACATCCTCATAAATTTCTGAAAAAAAAAATTATCTTATTGCTTGCTCACATGAGGACCAGTGTGTAACAATTATTCAAACAACAATTACCTGATTCATATTTGATGACCCCCATATAAAACCTCCATTCAGAATTATATTTCTCTCTCTTCTTAGTGCGATTTCTTGTTACGAAAGGAGCTTCATTTTTTGGGTAGGCAACAAGAACTGTTTGCTCATCTAATTGATGTATTATCCAAGAGAATGGCACGCATACGTATTTATCAATCTCAGGAAAAGGTAAGTCTTTAAATTTTATTGCACAAATAATTTTTCCATTCACTCTATTAGTCGCCTTCATCTAAAAGGAAGAAAAAACAAATGAATCAGAACCACTTAAGGTTGAGACTCAAAGTAATACTATTTCCGCATGAGTTCAATCACCTAATTGGTATCCGTAGAATTGGCCTTGACAGGCAATACTCGTGACGAACAAATAATTGATTAACCTTATCTAGTACAACGCAGTTTACGCGCCTGAAATTTAACGTATGCGCTATCTTTGTACTTCATTTTCAGGGGAAAGAGAAAGTTACAAAAAAATATATCTTACTCAAATATACAGTAGCGCTCAAAAGTATTTTGACAACATAAAATTTTTCAATATTTATTTAAAATAAAATTTATCGGAAAAATGTATTGAGTAAAATGTAAAGCAGTGTGTTACGAACAACGACCACTATTTGACACTATTCTGTAGATTTGGAAAAAATAAAGAAATTATTATTGTGTTTCACATTTATTTTTAATTAAACTATTAAATGTATTTGTCAAAATACTTTTGAGCGCTACTGTAAATTAGGGAAATGATTTATTCAACAGTATAGAATATATTTGACGAAAATATTAAAAAAAATCTTACCTTTTTTTCCCGGCATGTTAATCCTAAAAGTCTAGTATATTTTTGTTACAATTGTTGCCGTTTTATAGCAGAACGGTTGTCATTGGCTTGATCGAAAAAAAGCGTTATGCTCCAATCGCAGCGCTCACTGGAATGACTGACGTTGAAAACAACAAAGCTGTTTATATAGAGTTGGGCAGCCTTTGAGACATGGGCACGATGATAATGTATATTCTAATAGCGAGTCGCTATGCTGTTATATACATATTCAGTGACGTGGGTAGGATGTTTAGAGTTTCGCGGATCAAACAGAAATTTACGGTCAGTTTACGATTAATACGTTCTCTATACAATTTTTACGAGCTCTTGTTAGACAGTAAACGGTATATTCCATTATGTTTTGGCGTAAGATTATCAGCGAAAAATAGTATTTTGTATGAAAAATTCATTCATTTCTGACTAAGACTACATACCACGGCCCCATAATTAGATAAAGAGATTATCGTAAAAATAGTTAAGGCCTCTAAATGGATTCTAATCGCGATAATATCAATGACCATTGACAACCAGATAGGTATTAACGTTTAGTTGCTAAGAGCTGTTCGATATACGGAACACGTGTCTAAAATCTTCTGTTTAATGATTTGGAAGAATTCCAAGCCCTTCGAGCTATTAATGGTTAATTGCTTTGGACGTTAATCTGATTAAACTCTTGCTTTTTAGAATATATCTATAAGAGAACACTTACTCATTTACTGCTAAAATTTTTGATGGAGACAATTAGAACAAAAGAACTGATGATGCAGAATTTTGACAATTCTTTTGTTATCTTGTTGACATGAAACACTTGTGTAAAGGCTTATACGGCACATTATGAGTCAACATTCGTTTACTAGTAGGATAATTGTGAGGTTTTAGAACATTCTTGGAAATGAAGTTAAAAACAATCCACTTCTAAGGAAGCTTAAGCCATTTTGATGATTAATCCTTGTGGGATATAATTTCGAATTCAGTGAATGGGTTTTTTGTGGTTAATTGATTGGTTCTCGAGGCATGACGAATAGTTTTCCTAGACTCTAATTAACTGCTAACACTCTATAATGAAACATTTCAGCTTTTTGTGCTAATGAGAATGAGTTCGTGAAATCTAGTCTATCTTTATTTTAATTGTTTGTCCTCGTTCTGGATTGGCGTCATTTGAAAACACTAGAGTCTGTTATTTTGAGCTTGCGCTAAAAATGTAAAGTTATCTCATTTATTTTTGATGAAAGAACTGATGAAAAGTAATAGTTAATTTCTCGACCCAAGTCCGATGTTGCATCAATAATAAAACAATTACTCTGAGAGATGAGTCAGAAAAGTCAATGCAGAATGATACCATTAGGCTATAATAATAAATCAATCATACTCAATTAACTTTATTTAACTGTCAAGATATCTTTGATTTAAATATCCGCTTCTAAATCAACATCTATTGCGTTATCGCTAAATGCAATTACGCAATAAAGAGTTTTATTGATCTCTAATGTCATGTTGAGTCATTGAGATCGACAGAAATATGCGCTATAAAAAAGTGATATATTTAAACTTCCGCTGGAAAATGGTGTGCAAAGGAACTCATTATGATAATAGTAATATTGGTTTCAAATGATTTTGATTTGGCTATTTTTTATTTGAATGTTCACAAGATCTGTCATGTATTAAGAACTTAAAAGTTATTTTTAATTAAACGAAAGAAATCATAGAGTAAATAGGAACCTTTATAAACTATGAATCAAAATGAACCGTCAGTAATCGAACCTGGAACTCCGTGATTACATGTCAGGTACTTGTAACTTGAATTAGATTCGACTATTAAAAATTGACTAGAATAAAATTGATAAATTTCAAACTTAAACTAATACGTTGCGTTGACGAGTTATTTAGCACTCAAACTGTACTAACTTTATTAATGATTAAAAATAATTTGAGTTGACAGCTATAAATACTCGAATCATTAAAAACTTTTTATTCAAACATAGTAATGCCATCTCGCGAAGTAGTGGTAAACAATTTCACCGCCATCTTGCGGCACTGAGCAGAATTTTTTAGATAACTAAAGTTGCCAAACAAAGTGTCCAACACTTCTATGCGAGAGCAACTTACTCACGCCATCTCGCGGAGACGTGAACATTTATAACGTCATTTCGCGCAGGGAAACAGAATAGTGTTTAGTGAACTGAAGTTGCTGCGCATTAAACACAGTTCCAAAAGCTGCCGGCTATCAATGTTACGTACTATGCCATCTTGTGGAGTCTTATCGAACTATTAAGCACACGAAGTTTGGTATAATGAGGACATTGTTATAATTTCATATTTTTTTTAGGGCTACTAATATTACTCTGAATAACGAGTATTGCACGCCTCATAAGCGAAGCGCGTAAGGTAGTGCTCTACTCTCGCCTAAAAAAAATCAAGTGATTTTTTGACCTGAAACTGTTCCGATTTATTTTATATCGCACTTGTGGAACAATATTTGCACACAAATGTTAAGAAAAGACACTAGTTTTAACACTTATGATATTTTAAGAAGACCTTTTACTATTTAAAATAATAAAAACACTGTTTAAAAAAAATATTTTGTGGACGTCCGTGTGTGAAATTTCCCGTGGTCACGATAACGCCCGAAAAACTTAACTAATCGAGTCCATTTTTTTTTAAACGATTCAGTATCATCTCAAACTAAGTCCTTTCGAAAATCACAGTCTAATTCAATGTAGTTTAATTATAATTAACAATAAGCTAAAATCCACTTATCTTTCGTATATCTAAATCTATGTAAATAAAGGTTCGTTTACAATACATGCGCAGTACCTTTCTTTTTTGTGAGCAATGGCGCGAAACATTTAAAAGTAAATTTTTTGTTCTGTTCATAATATGTCAATAAAAATATGCAATATTAAATTTTTTTTTGTAAAAATTGAATAATCGCTATGAGTCGTGCACTTTTGGATTTTCCAAACTTTTTTTTGTTTTTTATTACAATACAACTATAACCGAGTTTTTAGCAAATGGTATTTTAATCAATGTATGAAATGAATTTAGCCTACAGTTTAATAAAACAAACCACGTGGTGAAGCATGTTTTCTGAAGGTCACTAACCTTGACCCACATAAACAATATTTAAGTATCCTAACCCTTACATTTCTTCCTAAGATACCTTTGTAAAAAATTTTTGGTTTTAGTTACGTTTAATTGTCATGTACTTTTTAATATCAGACATAGTAACCGCTACATATTATCATAACAAGTTTGCTCAAGTGAAGTTGTCAAATTCAATGAGTCATGCTACCCATAAAAATTATCTGCATTCCTTACGAATTTCCTTTGTGTGCAGTGTTTTTTTACTTTGGTTAAGTTATTGTAGAATTATCACATAAAAAGCTATTAAACTCTTGTTTATCTAGCTTCTTGCTAGTAACCCCCTGCGATCTATAAATGTTTTCACATAAGTTCAATAGCACCACATCGTATCGAGTGTATAAATACCTAACCTTGATGATCAATCGCCAGTCGCTAATTGGATAGTGCAACTTGCAGAGCTCGTATAGAATGTCGCGTATTCGTACCCAGTTTTCGTTCGTGAATTTCCTCTGTCTCCTTCCTAACGAGTGGAAGGATCATCCTGAGGGAGTCACTCGGATGATTTTGTCATCAGAGTTTCAACATCATCTGCAAAAGCATAAAACAACGGAGGGCCTGGTCGTTTGCATTGATGATGTCACCGCAGAATCTAGAAGTCACTGTCACGCAGTGTGGTTCCGGAAGCACGGAGATGAAGTTGAGCCAGATTTAGTTAAATACTACCCTTTCAAGATCTCGGTTCATGAAGCCGTCAAGATGTCTCGAATTTGAGATTAAGCGGTAAGAGATTTTATAACTGTGATAAGATAAAGTATCAGCTATTACAGTCGAAAATGGCATAACTTTGAGTAAGCATGAATTTGATTTTAAAATAAAGTTTATTCCAGAAACAATTTATGCGCAGCTGCGTTGTAGAATAAATTTAGCTTTTTATTTTTAATCTAATAGCATCAATGCATTAATAATGGGCGTGTCTAGCGGATTTAGATTAGGTCATCATCTCAGCCTAAGCAAGTCATTACGTTTCCGAATTAGAGTCTCTTTGTTTTGAAACCCCTTATACTAACAGAGTTCTCTTTTGTTGCAGATTTACTTTGAGAATCACTGGTGTACAATTGATACTCGAAACTATGCAAAATATTTCTGTAAATCTTTTAATAATACAACCAAATTATAACTTTACAATGCATTTAAATTAATGACCTTAACAATATGCCATTGCAAACAAATCAATAAAATATACATTAGTTTTAAAGGACTATAGTATTATAATGATTAATCAATCGAGACACTTAGATTCAGAATTCTTAGTACAAAAATTGGCCAAACAAGAACTGATAAATTAAAAATAGTCACACTTCATTTTTACGTACTCGTTTAACAATACATTGACTTCACTGATTGTATCAAAAATCTTTTCAAAGTGATCGTGCTCGATTGCTTTCGGGCTGATTTTGCTTGTTGTGATTGTGGGACTGTCCACAGCATTTCTCGGCACAATCGCACTGTCAACTGACGTGGATTTTACATTTACGAATTGAATACCTTCTGCAGTTTGCTATGAAACTGCAGTCGTACCGAGAGATGTTATGTAAGAGGATCTCATTTGTTGACGTAATTCGATGTAAAGAACAGCGTGATCGTAGACGTCTGTAACAAAAACCTTTTATTTGACCTCGATCGTCTAGGCGCCGGATCCAACAATGCCATTTTTTGCCACGTTCAAGCGTCAATGTTTACAAAGGATGTAATAATTTCCATAAAAGATGACAAACAACGAATAACTTACTCGTTTCATATTCGACGATAGCTGGAAATATTTTCCAAGTTTTGCATAGAGGTTTCCTCGTCTTGATATACGTGGAAAACTTTTTCTTTTTCAACATCGGATACGCCACCATTGCTTGATTCTCATAGTACGAAACCCACGTGGATGGGACAACTGTGAACTTGTCATCTGTCCAGTATGGCAATCTTAAGAATTGTATTGCATAATAAAGTTTTTTAGGCGCCATCTGTCACGAATGGAACAATTGTTACTACTTTGATAAGCCAAAAGATGTATTTATTCTAGTATTATACTTACAATTGTTCCGGTGTTGAGTACTACACGTTGCGTGTTCAATGCACTTGAAATTAAAATTAGCAAAAAACAACGTGCTATACCAGTGAAACGCTTTGCACACACTGGTGAATAAAATCGTGCAACCTACAATTGAACTTATGTGAGTATCCACCTACATGATAAAACTAACTATAGTCACTATCAATTCTCGTGAGTTGAGTACTAACCGGATTTCACCATAGTTGAATGTTAAACATATTAATTATAAAGTAGATTATCATAAATTGTTAATAAAATTAATCATATGCCATTAATTTCGATTATGTCTCTCATTTGTTATTTGTTAGCAAAGTCTATATATTATGATCTCATCAGATAAGGAACTGGTTAATTTTTTGCGTTCACTCTCGATCCTACGATCAAAATAAATCATAAACATTTGTTCTGACAAATTACCAAAATTAGCTCTATTTAAAAATAGTAATTTACTATCAATAGCAATTTGAGCGTGGAGTATCGACCTCTGTTAGCAAAGACAAAAAATAAGGATCACTAGGTCCATAATTAGCAATGGTTCCTTTTCTGTAAACAAAATATCAGTTATGGTCTAAACCACTTATTCTTTTGACATGAATATAAACCGTTATCGCAAGAAGACGATGTTACCGTGCACTTCCTATTAGCCGTAAATATCGAACAAAAGAATTAGAAATATTAAAAGAAGAACATTCACAGCAGGTAAAAACATTACGTTGGTCCTCAAATAAAAACCACATTCCTTGACGAAATCACAAACAATTACGTTAAGGCTAAATTTTCAAATATTTAAACACTGTTTTCAACAAATACAAGGAAGTAGTATTGTCAAAGCTTAGAAAAGCAAACCTTTCACTCAATTTCTTCAGTCGGTGCAAGCCGTCTTCTTGATTTTGTACAGTTCTTACCGGAACACTAAAAAAAAATTTGTAAGACAGTTCACCCTTCAGGTCACCCCAGCAACCTTTATATTGAGATATCAAACATTTTTTATATTTGAAAAGATACTTTTAGCGGCAATTTTTGTCATAAAAAATAACACTTTAGCCACAAGAAGGAAGAACGACAGCTAATTCATCCCTCCGCAAAGTAATGCCTAACGGCGGTTTCCGTGGGTATCACCGGCTAGAGAAAAGGGAAGGTTTTTAGTCGGTATTAGCCTTGACAAATCACCAGTCAATGTCCGAACCCGATATATCCAGGCAAAACACCTAAGCTTGTTGAATACGCAAATGAATTTCCCCCCTTAAAGAAAAAAAAAAAAGAACACACTCACACACATACAAACAGACATACGGACACTATCGCGGGAAATGTCAGGGAAGCTTCCTAGGACCTCAAAACGTCGAAATCTGATAAAAACTCGATTTTCAAAATCGAGAAGTTCTAAAGCTCGATATAGTCACCCTTGAATATCAGCTGTAATCGATAAATTAACTATCTACCTACGATTGCGCTGGTATGAGATAATAGGCTGGTCTACATTCACTTTGACACACTTTGTAACATGGAGAATCGTCCATGTTTGATTTATTCGTTTCTTAATTTTTTTCATTTATTTATCATTGAATTTCGTTAATGTTTTTTTTTATTTTTATTACTCCGTTTGAAATTCGCCGCGCCTGGAGCCTGTGAGGCTGAGTTCACCACTAGGGGCGCGATGCTCAGGGGCCCGACGACGTGACTCACTTAGTCGCCGACAGGTGGGAGGGCGCATTCGGGGTGAATTTCACGCCGTAATGAGTATCAAGCTTGCGACAACTCGGGGGGCTAAATGATTGTCGAAGAGAACGTCGAATTAAGTTAGGAAAATAAGTAAATTTGTAAGCGTAGAATTAAGGCGAACTTTAGGCTAAGTTAGTAGTAAGTAGTTGTACCGGGGGGTACTCAACCGTTACCGTGAAGACGACGTAGATCACCGAGAACGAGAATTCAACGTCGACGCCGTAAGCCTGACTTCGAATTGCTGTTTCACCAGTCACCACCGTCGAAAGACCAGACCAACGTCGGGAGTTTCGTCGATTAACTACAAAACGGATCCACATCCACTTGTAGTTCCCGCCATTGGCGGCACCATGAGCCATCGAGTGCGCCGGCGTTACGTCGAGTCGAATATTGATTATTGGGGTAGATCACCTTCCTGGCGACATCTATAGCTGGCGACGACAACTGCAAGCAGCCGGCGAGATCTCTCTCTCCCCGCTGGAAGGGGACTGACTGCTACGACGGACTCGGGACGATTGTTGTTGAGAACCGACGCTAACAAGCCGTGTGAAAGAATAATTGAATTTAATTGTTTTTCTGTATTTTTGACGACGCCGTAAAAACGTTTCAACCTGACAATTGTGTCAGTATTGTCATTAAAATCATTGTCCGATTCGACGAGCCTAAAAAGCCGAGTTCGGGGATCGATTAGTCTCGACGTGGGTACGACGCAGCAGGCATCAGGCGACGACGAGGAATCAGCGAAACATCACCGACTTCCTTCCGGACGACGACCAGCAGTGGAATTGACCAGGTAACGGCGTGATTAGACACCGGGGTATTTTGTTCTGTTTTTTTTTTTTTTGCAAGTACCTGGACTTGTTGTGACGATCGTCGTCATAGATTTCGATAACTTCGAGCTTAATTTACATTGATCACCCCTGTGTCTAATCAGGGTACCACCGGGGTGTTATTATTACTAATTATAATTGTTGCGTTGTTAATTGGGTTGTGTTCTGGGATCTGGGTTACTACAGTCAAGCAGTGGAGGTTATCTCCACGTGGGGTTATTATTATTATTATTGGGAAGTTTTGGCGGTTCGATTAAGGTGCCCTCAGAGTCACGTCCCCTTGAGCTTCGGTCTTCGTCGTTCCGCCGTTACCGACCGTGGGAGGTGGAATACCGACCGCCGTTTGAGGCGGGAAAGCATTGATTTGAATTTAAAGATCTGCCGCCGTCAGTAAGATACGTAAATTGATTAGTTGAGCTACTGTTATTAATTTTTGGTGATTATCATTAGAACGGAGTTTGGTAAATGCATTTTCTAAACGATTACTCCTAATTTTGGCGACGGTTATTGCCATTAAGACAGCGAATCTACTTATACCGAAGCGATTAATTGTATTTTGACCGATTATTGTTATTTATGCGCTGTTGAGCGAGTATTAGGTATATTATGCTGAGCGACGAGTATTATTGATTGTATTCTGAGTGATTATTATTATTAATTATATTCTTCTGAGTGATTATTATTATTAATTATATTCTTCTGAGTGATTATTATTATTAATTATATTCTGGGCGAGTATTACTTATACCATTTTGAGCGACGATTATTATTTAGTTGGATTATGAGCGATTAGTATTATTATTAGATTCTGAGCGATTGTTATTAATTCTATTGGAGCGACTATCATTATTAACTTGAGTGAGCGATTATTAGCATTAAAACTTGCCCTACGATTATTATTAGACCAGTGAATAACATTTGAACGAAGTAATTATTAGTACGAGTTGTTTTGTCGACGTTAGAAAATTGTTTACCGAGAGAGAAGCCTTGAAGTACTTATTATTATTACTTGTTTGGTCGACGTTGAAAATTGTTTAACGAATAAGAAGCCTTATTGTGATTATTATTAATAGTGTTCACCGACATTGATTACTCGGCGAAATAATTATTACTTTGTCTACGATAATCATTCAACCGATCCGAAGACAATCTTGCAACGATTAAAGCCCGATTTGGCGACGAAATTTGGTAGGTTTGCGACCTGTTGATTGAGGCGAGAGTACGACTCGATTTATGGTGTGAACGATTGTAATTGTTGATTTTGGGCGACGATTATAACACGAAAGAGCATTTTTTTTTAGTTTTGACATTTATATTTGTTACCTCGAGCTATTATTATTATAAAATACAGTGAATTAATTATAACCACGCAAGTAAGTCATTTTAACCTATCCTTAATTCCCTCAACATACAGTATTGTTCACTCGACCCGCCGCCCTGAGCGTGAGCTAGCCGGCTGCAGCCTGACGACGACGACGACTTCGTTGGAGTTCATCTCCTGGCGCCCAACTTATTTTCTGTAAGCTTTCAGGCCAATCATTTGTACGCGTCGAGGTGCCAGCGGACGCCTGGGACCAGAGCGCCGTCACAACTTTTATAGTGTAATCGTCTGATGAAAATCGACGTTTCATCGCATGGATATTTCTGTCATTGGTATTAAAAATCACGTCTATGACATACGAGCCCATTAGTTTTCTGGAATATCAAAAGACCGTTAGTGTTCCGATAAATCTACCGAATTTATTGATCCAATCAAAAAGAAACTCACTCTGTAAATACTTTGTCGAAGAAATATTGCATTCCATTTCTGTTTTGGCGCTTTACCAACAATGCGGGCTGGTTCAAAGCTTGTAAAACGACTGATTTCCCCGCATTGACAGCATCGATCAGTTCCTCGATCAGCGGGATTAGAAATTCTTGTAAAAGTTGGGCACGCAATTCTTCAGGAACTGCGATTGACTCTGTTAGTTTCACGTACTTAGTCACTAAATGATCAGACATTTTTCGGCCCAGACATCTATCGACTAACTTTAAATGATATGTAAATCTGCTTTTATATTGAACGTAACCAAGGACTACGCAAATTTGAATACGAACTATTCCAAAGTAGAACGAAAACGAATATGTCATTAAATAAATTCTACAGTAATAAATACTCTTTTGAATTTATCGCAGGCGCTTCCAATGACAGCTTCCAAACTGGAAGACTAAATGGCGTCTAGCAATGAGTCAGTCGTGACGGTCAAGGCTAAATCACTGCTCTACAAATGAGATTTACGTGCTCATTCTTAATAATACGGATTGGCAATCCTGTCCAATGTCTTCAATAAGAGCAAGTTTTATTATTATGATGGTGATAGCAAAAAATTTTAGCAGGATAGGCTTTCATGTACGTTCTAAAAATCTAATTTCTTAGTTCCAAGGCATATCGAGCTCGACTGCATTTTTTGTTAAAAATTTAGTCACCAAGCCTGCAGTGACTGAACTAATAACCTTGCGTTGTCAGTGCGTCAGTTCATCCACCTCGCCAACAATGCAAATGATTCAGATTAAAAGCATATAAATCGTTGTAAAAGGGTAAGTAAACAAAGTCACTGACCTACGCGGATCAAAACACAGAACTAACCTATGCTATCAACGACCTTGTCTACGTTAAGGGACTCAGCAATAAGAAAGCTATAACCTTGTACATTTCATCAAAAAAACTTTTAGATTAAGCTTCGACGATTCGGGGACATCACTCAGTCACTGCGTATCAGTTAAACTTGAACTCAGTTGATTGTGAGTGAACTTATCAGTGTTATGATTTAAGCGGCTTGTTTACAGACATGATAACTATCGTGCTGCTAATTGAAATATTAGCTACTGATTAATTAGAAGAAATGACAGTGTCTGATTTATAGTTTGTGGTCAATAGTTTAATATGAGTTATTTTGAGGAGAACAGCTGACAAATAGAACAGTTAAATTTAACTGAGCGTGATTTCTTACGTAATATTGTTTAAGCTGTTTTACTGATCGAATAAGGTTAATATAGTATGTATATCACTTGTTCCAAAATTAACGTTATATAGAATAGGCCTTGAGCTTCTTTAGGGAATTAATTTAATTACTTAACCAATGTATCAGGTTACCGACGGCCGAGTTACCGACAGTCGGTTTATCGACGGCAGATAAATTGTTAATCTTACTAAACCATTTGATGCTTTACAACGGCTGTGAAGCAAATATTTTTTATCTTAACTCTATCTAAAGTAATCTAACAAAAAATTTAAACGTCCAATTGAATAAATGAGAACATGGTATATAATTTTATTCCGTAATTATATTACAGAGCAACGCTTGTTACTAACCCCCTAACAGTGCTATCAGCATGATAGGTATTACATTTTCCTCAACTACATAGGAGCATGATACAACCTGTCACAGTTGAATCACAAATTATATTCAATTTATTTGAAATTGAAACAAGCTAGCAACAATGATTTATAAGTGGCACTATTACCTAATCAAAATACCACACGCGTGTTACAATGCCATTTCCTGATTTTTTGGAGTATGTTAAATCTATTATGCAGATATGTAACAAATTCTGGAAATTGTATAAATATTTATGGATTTAGTTAAGAATTGTCATAACAGAATAACTCGTGATAATCTTTAGCATCAGTATATGATCCTTTATGAAGTTTGAATAACAGCTATCGTTACTGTACATGCAATGTTATCAGCATACGGAATATTCCAGCAAGCACGTAAAATATATTGCTCAAGAAAAAAAGTGCATTGTTCATTTTTAATACCTACTACAAGTGCAGTTGGATCTAGTCCAAGCTTGCATCATCGCACACCTTGTCATTAATTTTTCGGTTAGATGTTTCTTTGCTACGCAAGCATTAAATGTATTGTTACTTTAGATGTAAAACTTTAAATTAGATGCCAAGTAATCTGCTCAACATAACTATTGTTGGCTGTACGTTACGTTTTCCTTATCGAGCCGACTTCAGGATTCTGACGATTAACGATTCAGTGCTTAACACGTCTGTGTCCAAAACAGGACTACTGCCAATTCAGTGCTGTGTTGAAAAAACTACTAAAATGGATAGTATACGCCCACGAGTTAAAACTTTCTGCTCCTGCTGTGGAAAAGGATTGTGAGTAGTTTACACCTTTTTAATAGGAACTTTGAACTTAAATGACTTCTGTAGAGTGAAAATACAGGTCAAAGGGATTGTGTTATTCAGTTCCAGATTCCTACAACGTCCTGAGAGGTCTAGATCCAAATCACTGCCAAATCAGTCGTTCGTTGAGTTGCTAAGAAGAAGACAGCTGAGGTGCAAGAGCATTTAAGACGTTGATTATTATACTCATATGTTAAAGATTAATATTATTTTTTCCTACGCTTACAGTTACAATCATGTGTCCCAATTCAACAGATAACATCATTGACTAGAAAAATATTACGATAATAATTGTTATAATTATTTCCTTGTTCACTGTACAATTTGTACTTATAAGTAAAAACTATTTGTATGCAAATAATTTTCGTCGCGTTAAAAATGTGAATTAAGTCAGTGATGTCATGCGTTTTATATATACGTGCACTCCACAGGGAACGAAAAATTCCTTAAAAGTCACTTGACTTGTTTCTTAACGACTGACTAATTAGGTATAATATGATATTGTCAAATGCAAAATATCAAAACTATAAAAATCAATAATTATGACCACTGCAAATGCAAATATTTTTTAATTAGCATCAAAAAAAAGGTTTTGCTTAAAGAAATAAAATAGATTGACAACGTATCGTGAGATCATTGTTTAATTTTATCTTACAAATACCTTATCAGTGAAACTATTGTCTAGGGTTGTAGAAATAGTCCGGCACTTTCAGAGATGAACCCGGTTTTATCTTTATTGAATTAATCTTCATATTTTCAATCATTTTGACCGCTGCGTTTATTTTTTCCTCGGCATTTTGTCTTTCCTTCATCTCCGTCAGCATCTCGACCCTTATGCAACAAAAAAGATCAGTTGAGACTCAGGTTCGCTAGGCAAGTACACTGATTTTGGATCACAAATTGAAGATGGAGGCTATCATTGAAAATCTTGTGCAAACTCTTAGTGTACGATGAAGGCTGGTTAGATGTCTAATCTAGAAATTTAATAGTTTCCAACCATGAATCTAAGCATCGAGAAAACTCAAAAAAAGTGAAAAAAAACTCACGTTCGTTTGGCTTCTTCAGGAGTCATCGTCTTTAGCCGTTCCCTCATATCTGACCTGAAATAAGAAACACTCATTACACTAACACTGTTCAAACTCATTAAGTATCGTTGCAACTAACTTTATCGATAGCCAATCTGAAATACTAAATGATAGTTGAAAACATGTATGACGTCTGGGTCTGCAACCGGGTACACACAAAAGCAAGTATACTTTTCAATTTTATCATTAGGATCATTACAATGAAAATATTGTTTTCCTTAAGTCACACATCGATTAATAATTAAAATTTAGAATATGGATTACCAGAGCAATAAAATACTAAAGTTGTTTCTAAAGATTCGTCACACACTGGTCGTTTTTATTCCGTGTGTGTTAGGAGCTCGTGAAATACTACCGTTCCTGCGAGTCTACTGTTTAATCGACATTAAAATTAAAAGCTTTACGCTTAGTAACAAAACGTAGCATCTAACTGTTTATTGAAACTGTCACGGCTGTTATTGATCAGCAGTTTGTTTAAAAAAACGATGAATGTTTAATGTTAATCCAAAAATAAGAAAAATAATGCACTAGATACTTACTTTCATGTAGACGTGCACAGGTAAAATGCGGGCAAAATACTGCAAGCGCGTTTATATACTGGCGGCATTTTTACGAAACAGGAATTTTGGGGTCGCGCAGTTTATCACTAAAGATCACTTAGAGGACACTCAATTTATAATTCGATGCACTCCCGAGCAAATTTTATTTCGCCACGATTTTATTATTGAGGCAGTAAATGACAAAACAAGCTATAAATTTTTCAGTTCACGAGTTAATAAATAGTTATTTATGCTACATGTGGGATAAGTAGCAAATAACCCGACAGTCGTGTTGTTGCGACATGAGCGTAAGGTTTGGGGAATTCTTATGAAGACAAGTGTGGTAGATGTCGCTACGAGCCGAAGGCGAGTTGCGACAACCACACGAGTCTTCATACGAATTTCTCATAAACCTTAGAGCGAATGTCGTAATCACGACTGTCATATTTGCTTCTTATTCCACACGTGGGATACAAAATTTTATACAACTACTGCTCTGGTTGTTGAATTTGAGAGAACCAAAATAATTAATGTAAATAATTGAAGGTTAGGTTTAGGACTGATCATCTGTCTGTAATATCTAATTTACATGAATGATAACAAGTAAATAACTATCGCGGTGTTAGATGGCGTTTCAGTAGTCTCTAGTAAAGTGAGAAAGATGGTGTGAGTTAAAACAGACACTGTTCGTGAGGTTATATTTTTATAGTAGTATAGTTAGGCGAAATCTGTGTAGTTATGTGATCTGTAAACTAACATGTGCGTTTATGAAACACATATAGTAAAGTATGCGACTATTGTGTGTTTCGACAACGACATACAGCGCTCGAAAAGTCAACTTCCAGAGCAGTTGTTGTATAAATACTTTTGACGACTGTTTTGTGGGTTTTGATAGTGGGTAAATAAAAGCTGCGACATTCAGTTTTAAAGTACTCTATGGACTTGTTTTCTCAGACTATGAGAAAGCAAATGTCCTCGCTGAACATTTTGAGTCAGTCCATCGTATCACACAAGATGATGGCGATGAAGAGACGGAAGAGACAGTGAATAGCGCATATATTAACTTCATAAATAGTACAGTAAATCCAGATGAAATAATGCTCACAACCCCAAGCGAAATAGCTAAAGCATTTAAAATACAAAACCAAGAAAAGCACCTGGTCCGGACGGTATACAAAACATTGCTTTAAAAAACCTGCCGAAAAAAGCTTTAGTACAAATAACATACATCTATAATAGTTGTCTACAATTATCATATTTCCCTAATGAATGGAAAACAGCGAATGTCTTGGCTTTTCAAAAGCCAGGAAAAGATAAACTCTTTCCATAAAACTACCGTCCCATTAGCCTCTTATCAACATTAAGTAAAATCTTTGAACTTATTATTTTAAATAGAATAAAAATATTTGAAAAAGAAAATAATTTACTAATAGATGAACAGTTCGGATTCCGAGAAAAAAGGAGTACAGTTCACCAACTTGTAAGAATAACAGCATACATCTCTAATCATTTCAATATAAATAAATCTACAGCAATGGTACTAATTGATATCGAAAAAGCTTTTGATACCGTCTGGCACAGGGGCTTAATATACGTACTCATAGAACTTAATTTCCCTCTATATTTGATCAAACTTAACAATAAATATTTAACAAACAGACATTTTAGAGTAATAGTAAATGATATACATAAATAGAATTGATTATAACGATGCATATGATAGGTGAATTACTTGATACTAATGTGACAATTATCGATAAAGATAATAATTTATTGAAAAAAGTTCATAATAAATGAATAAAATTTCTCATTCTCGAAAAACAGTTCTGATTACGGTATACATACTCGGAGAGCTGGCGCTTCTACGTCCTACGGACTTTGAACGGAACTTGGCGCCAGACTCTATACCGAGTCTATGGATTAATTTGCTCGTATTTAGACTTAAAATTAACTTGCGCTAAAAATTAATTTTCGAGCTTGTTGTTCATTACATTTTTAAAAATGAAAAATTTTAAACGAGGAGTTTTTAAATTTCGACTTGAGAAATAATCCTTGTGTTGGCATACTTAGCAAAATACATTTCTCAGACATCTTGTTATACGAAATCAAAAGTGGACATTCAAATAAAAATTCTAATGTTTATTGATAATGAACACATTACCTACAAGTCAGCCTATTCCAGTAACACATAACATTACTACCTACTATAAAACTAAATAATTATGAGTATTCGACAGTTCAATTCAATTTCTTCGATGATGGCGATCCTTTCGTATAAGTATACGACATTGCGGGTGTTTATAATAATCCGTAGTGTAACCAAAGCTTCACAACAATCAACCTGCGATGGACGTACGATAATGTTTGCCAAGTTAGTCCCTATTCAAAACGCTAGATGGTGCAACGTGTATTCTAAAACGCCATATCGAAGTGTTCCGACCACAGTAGTAAGTG
This sequence comes from Aproaerema taeniolella, assembly GCA_949987775.1. Taxonomy (NCBI): domain Eukaryota; kingdom Metazoa; phylum Arthropoda; class Insecta; order Lepidoptera; family Gelechiidae; genus Aproaerema; species Aproaerema taeniolella. The sequence continues at coordinate 12,596,546 of OX465244.1, forward strand.
TGAGTATTCAGTCAATAAGGGCTGAGAGCCATCTGCGCTCGCAACTTGCTCGGTGAAGATATAAAGGCCATCAGCGGCCAACACAGTGTAGACATAATCCTGCAGATTGAAACCAAATGAGATCATATTAAATATTAAAGCTCAGCAAGTTTCTTCAAGTTCTTGAACTACTTGTTGTCAATTAATAATTATGAAACCTGTCGTGTTTTCTTTGCAATGCCGATCCTAGGACTCGTTAAGATCCAGCGTTACTGAACAATGTTGCTAATAATAATAGTGTAAAAGTAAAATTATAATTATAAACGCAATAATATACGAATAAGTTAAGACCTTTATGTTCATCGCACATGACCCACTTGCTTCGTAAGAGTTTTCATTTTAATTTGTCTGATTTGTAATGGACCTGAGTTATCAATACTTCGAAGCAGATAGATTACTAGGCGTAGTAATCTGCTTGTTACAGAAATGAAATCAGGAGAGCACCTTAAAGTTATTCACTCTTTGTGCGAAGCTCAAAAAAATGCAAATAAAATGATAAAGAACTAGGATCACATCACCAAGTAAAAATATATTATTTTGAGAACAGAGTAATTTGCTTTGGTACCATAATATTTATGCCCTTTGGAGTTTCGAAATCATCAATGTTTGGCAAAGCCCTTACTTTGAGTAGGTAGTTCAGGAAGTAACATCTTTGCCGTGTGGTGATCGGTTGAGAATAACACTACCCCATTTCTTTCCGTGGGTATCGTAAGAGGCGACTAAGGAAACTCAAATGAGACCTACCTCCTAGTAATCCACCCCAGGCTACGACACCTCAGTTTACTCTGAATCTGAGGTGCTGTTCTATGTCTCATGCGGTGTGGTAGGCTCTGTATAGGGCCGTCTGGTTCGCGACCACCATGCTACCGAAGTCCGACGCCAAACAGTTTGCTGTGTTCCGTCGGTGCGTAGGGGTACCAGTGCCTTATAGGCATTTTCTGGGTTAACTCGCTCCATCGTCGACCTCATCTATAACCCTGGTCAAGATTGAGGTCAAGAGTTAACCCATCTTATAATAATAATAAAAAAATCTCAATTAAAAGTCTACGCAAAAGTGTGTAATTAATGTTTCTATTTTAATTCCTTAAGTTTTAATTACATAGTGTTAATCAACAAAGACTTCTTAATTGTGTTGTGCCTAATCTAGATAATATGGTCAATACCCATTTAATTATTTCATTTGTTGTTTTGGAAATATCTCAGTGTTAAGTAGTAATAAGAACTTAAATAACTTTTTGTCCTATTTAATGATTATTTAACTTGGTTGGCTGGTTGTTTATTTGTTTCCTAGCAGGAATATTTTGATAAGTATCGATTTGTATTCATTCTGTTCAGTTGTGGAAAATGGTTTAGATATCCAATATACCGAATGTCGTGATTTCCATAACAGTTAAAATGATTGTTTTTATGTTATGAGGCCTTTAATTGAAATTTAAAATTGTTTATTCAGATAATTACAATCCATTTTGTATAATCATCAAGCAACGAAAAGTTTGTGTTAAAAAAATGACCGCAGTTCGTAAAATATCAAAATAAAATAGAATTAGGACATAAGTAATTGTTTGGATAGTATTTAGACAAAGCGTTTATGTTTCTAAAATACGAAACGATATGAATGAATAATCTAATGTTGACATTATCTAATGCACTCGTTTATTTTTAAAGTTAGGTTCTTATTTGTACTCTTAGCGATGTAATGGAAAGTCTAGATCTTTACCAGTTAAATCTTGTAATTTTCGATGTTACATTATTTATTTGCAATGTCTTCATTTCCTTGTCTTTAAAATTAAATCATTTTAGTGTATAGTATTTCAATATAACTCTTATATACTTGTTTAAGAAAAATAGTGATAATATGCATAATGCTAACACTAGAACTAAGAATAAACTCCATGTAAGTCTGATCAATGTTTACGTTTTTATAATAGGTAAAACTTCCATGTGTGTTCATAATGCACTTTTGGAAACATTTAATTCAGTAAACAATTAACAAAGGGAATAAACTGCTCAGCTGTAGAGGTATTTTAGATTTAGTCTAAATTGGAAAATAAGAGCAACCCTTATAGTTTCTTGCCTATTCTTCTCGGGAAGAGCTGCTCCTTTGCGAATGGTCGTGAAGTTTAAAGAGATTTGATTCACTACTTTTACTTATACTATTTTGACTTTGATTGTGACATTGATTCTTAACTAAATAAGTTAAGAACTGACTGATTGGAACTGTCAGTGCACCAGGGGGTTGCACTGTGTCGGATGGCCGAATGTCGTGATTCTATATTTTCAAAGATATTTCGAGACATATTTGTCCGAACAAAGGCACAGTTCTTAGCTCGTGATTGGTGCAATGCCAACCAACCACGTGTCAAGCACGCCATTTTAGAGTAAGGGAGAGAGGATTACGGCCGTTGGTCGAGCCCGGGCAGTCAGTTTTTATTTTTAGCAAGCGTCAGAAGCGAACTAATGACTAATAAGTTCGAATTGTTAAGAACTATACTTAAATTGTGATGTTACAAGTAGTCAAAGTTAAGAAATAAATCAAATTTGTACGAGTTATGATGGGTTTTGCTGGCGTTATGACAGTTTTTTTTACCTTTGATCTCATTAGAAGAACCCCCGAACCCATTTACGATGAGAGGTTCCATAAATTTCTGATAGTCAATACACAAACGTTCACAGTATTCAGTTGTGATGAAATGATGCTGTGAACCGTTATCTATTAGACAACGAATTAAATGCGGTTTGCCTCATGCGTCATAAATACACACACGCGCGGTAGCAAGTAAAACCGTAGAAGGCTGCGGTGCGGAATTCTACATAGAACATAAAGAAACCGGTGTGTCGTCGGGTGAATCACACTCGAGCGCAGCAGTGGCGGCGGCGGCAGCGGGTTGAGTGCCGGGCGCGACGCGGGTAGGCACCACTAGAGACTGAGTCGTCGGGATTCAACTTTTACGGCGGCGGCGGCGAGTAAACAGTGTACATCGATCCATCGATCGTGGGTTCCACTGACGTCGGCGGCACTACATTAGGTACGATCAACATAACCGAATTGTTTTGTTAATTATTTGAACGCGGGAAGTGTGATAAAGTATGATGAGTTTTCGATTGACATAAGCGGCAAGTCTTATTTGAATTGCACCTTGAAGCTTGTTGTTGCATTTTTAGACCTGGAACGCAACAATTAATTTTTTTTACTGTATTAAAGCGCTCTTTAGGGGTGAGTTTCATGAAATCAGGACAGCAATAAAACTGATCGTGACCTACATTTTGATATACTACACAAGAAGGCGTATCATTTGATGTTACGAAGGATTTAAAATTTTTTGTTGTTTGAGGTTTTTTGGTAGTGGAGATGTGACTGGGCTAGTTTGCTCTAATATTTTGCTCTGTTCCCGTATGAACTTAATGAGTTGAGAGTACGTAGGTATTTTTTCTCAAAAAGACGAATAGTTTCGTTACCTAACTTTTTTAATGCCAAGAATAAAAACACAAAATCTAGTTTATTGGAAACTAGCTGATGCCCGCAACTTCGTCTGAGTGTTGTATGTATTTTTATAGACCGAGTTTGTACTTTGACACAACTACAGATACATGAATTGCCGTTTTTTTATTGAAGCAACTATTTCGTTCATATTTTCGTTATATGAACGAATAGCAACTATTTCGTTCATATAAGGAAAAGCTATTTCTAAAAATATTTTTTATTTGAAAACTTGGCTAACTATGTCATATAAGGTTGATACTTAATACATTACTTTGGATCTGAAAACAAAGGTCAAACATAGTTGTTTCCTCTATCGCTTTTGATATCGCTTTTGATAGATTAAGGTCCGTATTATAGAACGCGACTCAGACTCTGATCTATACTTAAGTAGCAGTCGTTTTTGATTTTTTGATACTGAGAGAGATAGACAATCAACACTTAACATGAGTCAGTGGTGCCTCTAAAACATCTTGTTGTCTTAACAATCCCACAAAAAGTGGTTAATTAATATTGTATTTCGCGTTTCTGTGAAAAACGTACGGATTTTGTACTTATAAAAAATCAATTTTGATAAAATAAAAATTGTGGAGTAAAAAATTTACGAAATTTGTATGTTGAAAGACCTATTACTTAGGTGAGTTGTAATGTTGCACTTAGCCTTACAGCGGAGCCGTAAGGACCTAGTGAACAGTAGTCGAGGTAGGCTACGTCGAGGGTCCTATAGATATAAGACCCTAGACGTAGGTAGGGTAAGGTCGAGTGAAAGGTTAGTGGTAGTAAGAGAAAGAGAGTAGATACAATAGAACAGATGTATTTTATATAAGGCCTAACAGTACAAGTTTGGGTCCTGCCTCCCTAACGTCACTGGCAAGTTATAGGTAGCTGAGGGAAACAAGAGTTCGACTTAAGTAGGCACGACGTAGCTGAAGCCAGGAGAACGAGGTCTTGACGGTGCTACGCCGGTTACTCGGCGCTCGAGGTGGTGACTGCGGCAGATTTCACGGCCCACGCCGGAGGCAAGAGGAGGCTGCCCTCACGGCTCCTCGCCGGAGGCAGGATAAGGGCTGCCCTCACGGCTCTTCACCGGAGGCAGGATAAGGCTGCCCTCACGGCTTCCAGCCGGAGGTACGAGGAGGCTGGAGTTATTGAGAGCCCCCACGTGAGGTGCGGTGGCAGAAAGGGGGGACTGTGGAGTGAGTTCACACGCGCCTACCACTTTAGGGAAATATACTAGATGTCGAGTACCGTTGTAGCGTAGGGTTCACGCCTGGGCAAAGTCCCTGGGCCGTGCTGCGGCCCAGGGAGGCCTTGAGACAGTAAGGTAGCTGTCCTGTCCTTCTATCCCACGTGAGAGATGAAGGAAGACTCCCCCTTTTAAAATTCAGCCGTCAAAAGGTAAACAGAAAATCGTTCGCGAAACTCACGATTTCCAATTTTGATTTCAAATTCAAATAGAAATCAAGATTGACAAGAATAGGTGGCAGATACCAAAGACAATATGAATCACGGTTGAACCATCATTCTATGTCAATGGTTTAGACGCCAACGACAAGGAATGATGCCATCAACCAAAGGCAGAGAGTAACCAAAGACATAGGATTCAATGTCAACGGCTATATGACAGACCAATGACATGACCCCTGTGACAATGCAAAATACAATGTAAACAAATAAAACAAGAAATAGAAAATAACTAAAATACAGGAAGAGAAGAATACTACAAAGTACAATAAATGGCACACGAATTCCTTAATGCTAATTACGGACTTATTTTTGATTTTCAGTGAAACAGAAGTTTCTGAAATAGGTCACCTATGTCAGTATCTAAGACAACCCCCGTGCATTTGAGATTTCAGCTAGCACGCTGCTTTTATTGTGCTTTGCGATAATTGTGTAAAAATGATTCAATAAAAAATTAAATTTAAGATAGAAATGACTAAGCTTTTCCCTTCAACGGACATTTGTAGAAATAAGCAAAGGTGTCAGTGCTTGATCCGAACTAAGAAACTTATTAGAATAGTAATATTATAATATTTATCTATGGCTTATATACGCAATGCTACGCTTGATGTAAACTAAAATCAAAAAATCAATAAATAGCCCTTATTTCATGTCAGAACATCAAAGCCATAGATCAAACCTATATAGACCATATTCATAGTGGTTTTAATAAAACAAATGTCAATTGTCAGTTTGAATCTTCAATTGAGTTTCCCGCCTTTAAAAATAAGAAATGCATTGAAAACACCGGCTGTGCGGCCATAGATTGTTTTGTTTAAAAATAAAAATAAAAATAAGCCGTTTTATTGTTTTCAAAAAGTGATATCCTGAAGATTGAATAATGTCATTTAGTTAGGGCCGAATTAAGATTTGAAGACTAAATACTTAATCAACGTCGTTCTTATTAACACTGTATTAAGTATTTAGTTTTGGTTCGTTAAAAAAGTGCAGAATAGCCGAACTATTAATGGGGAAGCTGACAAAAGTTTCGATATTTTAGATATTATACGCCTATAATCCTCGTTGGGGTAACATAAGTCACATAACTTTACATGTCATGAAAATTTAAACAATGGCATATTGTTTATGAGTATATAATACGTTGTCTAAATTTTGCAATGCACGGACGGCCCCAACTCAGGTTACCACACGCGTGCACTCTGTGCTGTTGTGATAAGAGCGGTTTTGCAATGAAAATGGAGTAACCTGATGCGCTGGCCTCTGTACCAACAATGCAATGTATTTGGTTGGCAGCTGGCACATTCCAAATTTTTTGTTCAGTGCCAGTTCAGCACAGAAGTTTTTGTTTTATTTTTGGATATTTGTGGGTCAGTTACAATAATTTTAATTTCTTCCGACTTACTTATATTCAACGATAGCTCTAAAAAATATTATTTATCTAATTATAGAGCAGCACCCTCAGATTTTCTGTATAAAGTACTTTTTTAAAGGTGAATTTATGAAGTTAGAAAAAGGTTATTATTACTGTACTGATCCCCACCTGCATTAAATAGAGGTGGAAACTCTATACTTACGGCTGTGATGTCTAGAGTCCTACGTTGTGAATTACTTTTAGGATTCTCGCAGGTACAAGCAATTTAACCCTCGGCATACCAGGTAAAAATTTGTAACATGTGGTGGTGTCTGACATACCCTAACAAAATGGTCGCTGTAATCAGATAGGAATAGGCGTACTGAATTATTATTGCATATTTTTGAAATTGAACATAACCTGAGTAGCACTATATAAAAAAAAATGAAATAGATTAAATGGTTTGTTGAAAAAGGGTAGCGAAAATGCCATCTTCTGACTACTAATTTAGACTTGAAATCACCCTAAGAATTGATAATTACCAATTTTTGTAATTAAACTGACTAAATTTAAAAAAATTGAACAACGATGATACATCTTTAAATTTTTACTTCAATCTCGAGGTAGGAGTTCTTTAGTTCGCCATAATTGCATTTTGTATATGCTCAAATAACAACAATTCTAAACAAAAACGCATCTAGAGCCCTAAAAAACGCACGCACCACTAAACTAATGGTACTTGCCAGTGTAAGAACGTCGTAATTCCAGCTACTGAGAGCTTCAGATTTCGCGCACGAAAATTTTTGAAAATATATCGATTTTTCACCGCCTGGGGTTTATTAGACCCCACCTGGTATGCGGAGGGTTAAAAGCGGGTTTCAGACTTAGAGAGGAATTAAAAGCAAAATCAAGATTAAAACAAAGTTTAATGTGCTTCACATAATCCAATAAATTACATTTTGACATATTGACACAAAAGGATTAATCTCTTGGTTATTCCATTCAAAGCAGGATGAGAGCCGAAGGCTGGGACAACGAGTAGAATACCTAGACAGAGAGATTAATATAAACCCAGGGCATCATTTGGGAGTTCCCCGTTCTAGGGCCCCCAGCCACGCCCCGGAACCTGTCGACGGCGCTCCAAATGACGAGATCCGTCGCCTTGGGGTGACCAACCCGGGGAGACTGTTCGAGTCGGGCTTCTTGTAGGATTTCCTAGAATCGTTATGTTCTCTGAGCGACAAAATCCTCAGCTAATACTAGGCCAAACATCGCGCTTCCCTATTTCTCCTGTGAGTGGATTAAACTCTGAAATATAAAGCCAAGTGTCAGAAAGGAAAACTGAATAGTCGCAATCTCTCCTCCCCGCGAAACCTAGGAGCCGTCGCCTGCAGCGCGTCCTTGTATTACCGCAGACTACAGACCCTACGACTGACTACCGAAGTAGTCAGCTGTGATCACGTATACGGGTAGGATAGTGTTCCTTGGGGTGGTATTACAAAGCTAGCCCCCCCAATTGAACTGAACAACCCCCGTACGCGGTGACCACGTGTCTGCTACTGACAAGCCCTCCCCTAGCGTCTCGGTGAACGAGATTGCGCAACCCCAAGGATAATTTAGCAAATGAGAAGACTGCTCAGCTACATGGTTCTGAGTAGGATGTATAGTCTGTAAAGGTACTTTGTTCAGTGGTTGTGAGGGGCATCCCCTGGTTTCCATAGGTCAACTGTAAAGCAAGAGGGAGCCTACGAAAGCAAACTAAAATCTGATGTTTGCCGCCGATGGTCATCCGTCTTTTGTCACTACTCGTGTATTGTGCTACACTAATAGCAGCGTCACAATTGCCTTTCGTGAGCCAGTAGAAGAATCGTAGAAGGAGAGATAGGTGCTATAATATAATGTCGTCTCGGAAATTCAGGAAAACCTAGTCACTCAGGCCTCGCCGAACTTCGCGAATCACGAAATAACGATCCTAGTAGACAGAGGGAGAAGGAAATAAAATAAAACCTTCAGGCGGATCCTAAACTAGCAGCAAGTCCGTAGTTCTTAAATCGTTTTGCCAAAGTCAAGTCATAAATAAATAAAAGAAAAAAAATTCAATTTAGAATCCGCCTGAAATTTAAAGAACATTCCTATAACTTAATCCCTAAATAAATAAAATCCCTAATAATCTTAAAGCAGGTTCTACTCACCAGAGTCCAAAAAAAATCAAGAACACAACTTCACTCTGTGCAGGTAGAAAATTTACTCCTAATATCTGATTGAGAATCTCTTAAGTCAACTTTGACCTGTTCCATATTCAAGTTCAAAGTAGAACTGACAATTTCAGTTCATTTTAGTTTGAATTATTCTTTTCACTTTAATGTTAAAATATTGAATAATTATTTAAATTATTAAATTATTTTTATCAAAAATTATTACTAGGTTATTTAATTAAATATTTTAATAAAATGATTCTAAAATTGTATAAGTAAAAAAATTAGAAAATGAACTGGAGACAGTTACTGGAATACTGACCATTCTGAAACCCCATACTTTCCACCTATTCCAAAAAATTAAATTCCTATTTCAAATTCAAAATTCAATTTTAATCATTCAAATTCAAGTGACATTTTAATAATTCCAATCCAAATGTCAATTTAAATTTTAAATATAAACATTTAAAAAAATTACAATTCGAAGCTCAAACAAGATGACGATTAGGATGACGTCACAGTTGACATCTGTCGAAGTAACATGCCCTCTTCTCGCCAAAAAAGACCTCAGTCCCTCTTCTAAGTCTGGGTTTGATGAATATCTTAAATTCCCCTCTCGCGATCAAAATACCGTGCCGCAACTCCAACTCTTCACGACCCCATCTCTTCACGATCAAAATTCCGTTCCACAACCCCAACACTGTTCATGCAAAACTATTTATTTCGATTAATTGGTGAAATGATTCTCTCTTTCATCTAGACCCCAAAGACCTCCCCTCTCCCCCGAATTCTGTCACTCCATGATTTTTTGTAACTAACACCAAAATGAGTCAAATTATCACTCGCGACCTTTCCCCTTTTGTAAACGAGATTTCCCAACACTTAATCACAACACTGTCTAATTCTCTTCAAAAATATTAACCTCACATTTAATGTGTGAGGGTTGAGGGCTTCCCTCTTTGTTTTCACTGACACTTCACAATTTATTTATACGTCAACAGCACTTTATCACAACACTGTTTGGTTCTCTTCAAAAATATTAACCTCACATTTAATGTGTGAGGGCTGAAGGCTTCCCTCTTTGTTTTCACTGACACTTCACAATTTATTTATACGTCATTCAGCACTTTATCACAACACTGTTTGGTTTTCTTCAAAATTGCACTATTATTTTTGAGAGGGCACTTCCCTCTTATAGATTTTGTTTTCACTGACATTTCAAATTTATTTATATGTCACTCGCGATTTTCTAATTGTAAATGGAATTTAGGGTTTTAAGCAAAGTTTAAAATCTGCTGCTTTCATTGTCCTGTTGATAATAAAATTAATAAAACTATACACTCAAAGGCCCACACTAAGGTTCTTCCCCGGTATCATGGATCCCTCAAAACACACACAAGGACAAAACAAACACCCACGACCCGAGAACAAACATCTGCTCCTCACACAAATGCCTGTCTCAACCGGGAATCGAACCCAGGACCCGCCGATCAAGATGCAACGCCACTACCATTCGACCAAGACGACAGTTCTATTTAAGGGTTTTCTTTATACCGATGTCTTTCCTGCGCTTTTAAATATGAAACTAACCAACAACATTAGATAAAACTATCCACTTAGCTGTAAAACCGTCCCAGTAGTATTTTGTTTTCAACTATATCTTGTCTTATACTTGGTCCTTGTTAATTTGCTCCTGCAAACTTATGATTCCGTCCAAGTCGTCTGTCATTAGGAAGGTAGCACTGGAAAGTAAAGAACACCAACAAGACTACCACCCTTATATATTCCCTTAATCCCCGAATCGGAAGTTGGCCTTTCTAGCTAATTGCATTCTCTATCCTCGCAAGATCCCCGGATAGCGTCCTCAATTAAGGGACCCGGTAGAACCTTGCAAAAGATAAAGAATACCATTCTCAACATGCTAAACCTAAAATATCTATTTCCCCAATTACTTCAAGTTATTTTAAAACTCATCACGATTTTTTCTTTTCTTTTCAAAAAAACAATCCCCCAATTTTTACCTTTTTTTTCGACAATCATCCTTCCTTCTGTCATTCCTTTTTCTTCTACCTTTTTATCAATGACAAAGCGAGACTTTTTAATTCTAAAAAGATTCGATACTCTTACATTAAAACTATTTCTTTTAATAAGTATAATTAGGCGTTTAAGGACGCATACAGCACATTACCTACAAAGAAAACTCAATAAGTAGCATCATGGCAGAATACCAGCGCTGCAGTCTGGTACTGCAGCAATATGCTGAGTCAGCGCTAATTTTCCAAAAAATCTATGTCCGCTATCTTGGATTTCAAAATGGATGTTAAATCTAAACTTGTATGGCGGCTATTTTTGATTGGGGGGGGGACGCTCCGGGCTTCGTCCTACGCGGAGTTCAGCCTTTGGCCTCACCCTATACGCGGCTCGCCTCGGCCTTCGGCCTCGCCTCGCGCTTTCGGCTCGGTCTTCGACCTCGCCTCACCTTTAGAATCTAAACTTGCCGCCATCTTGAATTGGGGGGGGGACGCTCCGGGCTTCGCCCTACGCGGAGTTCGGCCTTCGGCCTCACACTAAGCGCGGCTCAGCTCGGCCTTCGGCCTCGCCTCGCGCGTTCGGCTCAGTCTTCGACCTTGCCTCACCTTTAGAATCTAAACTTGTATGGTGGCCATCTTGGATTTGGGGGGGGACGCTCCGGGCTACGCCCTGCGCGGAGCTCGGCCTTCGGCCTCGCCTTTTACGCAGCTCGCCTCGGCCTACGGCCTCGCCTCGCGGCGTGGCGTCGTGGTTCGGCTCGGCCTGCGGCCTCGCCTCACCACTCCTTGTATGGCGGCCATCTTGGAAAATGGTGGAATCGAAAACCTGACCCGATATTCGGAATCTTCGTCCCGCAAACCCCCAAGATACCGATTTTCGACCGGATCGGAGCAACTTCATTTCCGGCCGCCATCTTGGATCCGCCATCGTGAAAAAAAAAATTTGACAGCCAGCTGCCCCCCACCCCCCTGTAAAACATTTGTTCGAGCACACTCCACTTATGTCAAATGGTTCCGGAGATACAGCAATAATCATTTTGTATGGCGGCCATCTTGTTTTTGCGAAAATCGAAAAAATGACGTCACCGGTAGAATTTGACCAGGGTGTGGGTCGACCTTAGTTCGAGCGCCACCGCTCCATCTGCAACGGTTCGCCCGAGAAGGTGGGTCGCCACCTGATGAGAAGGTGGATCCGAGGATCTCGAGGTTTTTCCGTACCCTCCGCGTCACCCACTCCACACCTCCTATACAAAGTTTTCACCTCCCGCCGCTCCATCTGGGAGAACAATTCTGTCACCCAGTGAGTGAGTGAGTGGTATTGCAGCTTTATATAATATAATAACTAGGTTTCGCGTGGTGCGCGACCTGCTAAAGCAGGTCGCGAGGCGGTTGAGCCTTTTTTTTACATTTTGAAAAAGTTTTTAATTTTTTTTTTGTTTTTCACTGCCGCCATCTTGGATTTAAGAAAAATGTATGTTATTTTCTTAAACAGCACCCCTGAATACCCAAAAAACGACACCCATGACGATATTTTGCAAAAAATTTATGTCCGCCATCTTGGATTTCAAAACGTATGTCATTTTCGGAATCAGCACCCCCGAAAACCTATTAAACGACACCCATGACGGTATTTTCAAAAAATCCATGTCCGCCATCTTGGATTTCAAAATGGATATCATTTTCGAAATCAGCACCCCTAAGAACCGATTAAACGACACCCATGTCGGTATGATGGCGGTCGGCTGGTAATATGCTTGGTGACGCTTCGGGCTTCGCCCTACGTGGAGCTCGGCCTTCGGCCTCGCCCTATACGCAGCTCACCTCGGCCTACGGCCTCGGCTGGCGCGTTCGGCTCGGTCTGCGACCTCGCCTCACCTTAAAAATCTAAACTTGTATGGCGGCCATCTTTGATTCGGGGGGGGGGGACGCTCCGGGCTTCGCCCTACGCGGAGTTCGGCCTTCGGCCTCACCTATTACGCGGCTCGTCTCGGCCTTCGGCCTCACCTCGTGCGTCCGGCTCGGTCTGCGACCTCGCCTCACCTTTAGAATCCAAACTTGTATGGCGGCTATCTTTGATTGGGGGGGGACGCTCCGGGCTTCGCCCTACGCGGAGTTCGGCCTTCGGCCTCACCCTATACGCGGCTCGTCTCGGCCTTCGGCCTCACCTCGCGCGTCCGGCTCGGTCTGCGACCTCGCCTCACCTTTAGAATCCAAACTTGTATGGCGGCTATCTTTGATTGGGGGGGGGACGCTCCGGGCTTCGCCCTACGCGGAGTTCGGCCTTCGGCCTCACCCTATACGCGGCATGCCTCGGCCTTCGGCCTCGCCTCGCGCGTTCGGCTCCTTCGGCCTCACACTATGCGCGGCTCAGCTCGGCCTTCGGCCTCGCCTCTAAACTTGTATGGCGGCCATCTTGGATTTGGGGGGGACGCTCCGGGCTACGCCCTACGCGGAGCTTGGTGTTCGGCCTCGCCTTTTACGTAGCTCGCCTCGGCCTACGGCCTCGCCTCGCAACGTGGCGTCGTGGTTCGGCTCGGCCTGCGGCCTCGCCTCACCACTCCTTGTATGGCGGCCATTTTGGAAAATGGCGGAATCGAAAAACTGACCCGATATTCGGAATCTTTGACCCCCAAACTCAACAGATACCGATTTTCGTCCGGATCGGAGCAACTTCATTTTCAGCCGCCATCTTGGATCCGCCATCTTGAAAAAAAAATTTGACAGCCACCTGCCCCTCACCCCTCTGTAAAACATTTGTTTGAGCACACCCCACTTATGTCAAACGGTTCCGGAGATACAGCAATAATCATTTTGTATGGCGGCCATCTTGTTTTTGCGAAAATCTAAAAAATGACGTCACCGGTAGAATTCGACCAGGGTGTGGGTCGACCTTTGTTCGAGCGCCACCGCTCCATCTGCAACGGTTTGCCCGAGAAGGTGGGTCGCCACCCGATGAGAAGGTGGATCCGAGGATCTCGAGGTTTTCCCGTACCCTCCGCACCACCCTCTCCACATCCCTCATACAAAGTTTTCACCTCCCGCCGCTCCATCTGGGAGAACAATTCTGTCACCCAGTGAGTCAGTCAGTGGTATTGTAGCTTTATATAATATAACTAGGTTTCGCGTGGTGCGCGACCTGCTAAAGCAGGCCGCGAGGCAGTTGTGCCTTTTTTTATAAATTTAAAAAAGTTTTTTTTTTTTTTTTTTACGGCCGCCATCTTGGATTTAAAAATGGATATTATTTTTTTAATCAGCACCCCCGAATACCCAAAAAACGACACCCATGACGATATTTTGCAAAAAATTTATGTCCGCCATCTTGGATTTCAAAATGGATGTCACTTTCGAAATCAGCACCCCTGAAAACTTATTAAACGACACCCATGACGGTATTTTCCAAAAAATCCATGTCCGCCATCTTGGATTACAAAATGGATGTCATTTTCGAAATCAGTACCCTTGAAAACCTATTAAACGACACCCATGTCGGTATGATGGCGGTCGGCCGGTAAGATGCTTGGTGACGCTTCGGGCTTCGCCCTACGCGGAGCTCGGCCTTCAGCCTCGCTCTATACGCAGCTTGCCTCGGCCTTCGGCCTCGCCTCGCGCGTTCGGCTCGGTCTACGACCTCGCCTCACCTTTAGAATCTAAACTTAAATTGCGGCCATCTTTGATTGGGGGGGGGGCCGCTCCGGGCTTCGCCCTACGCGGAGTTCGGCCTTCGGCCTCACCCTATACACGGCTCGCCTCGGCCTTCGGCCTCGCTTCGCGCGTTCGGCTCGGTCTTCGACCTCGCCTCACCTTTAGAATCTAAACTTGTATGGCAGCCATCTTTGATTGGGGGGGGACGCTCCGGGCTTCGCCCTACGCGGAGTTCGGCCTTCGGCCTCACCCTATACGCGGCTCGCCTCGGCCTTCGGCCTCGTCTCGCGCGTTCGGCTCGGTCTTCGACCTCGCCTCACCTTTAGAATCTAAACTTGTACGGCGGCCATCTTGGATTTGGGGGGGGGACGCTCCAGACTACGCCCTGCGCGGAGCTCGGCCTTCGGCCTCGCCTTTTACGCAGCTCGCCTCGGCCTACGGCCTCGCCTCGCGGCGTGGCGTCGTGGTTCGGCTCGGCCTGCGGCCTCGCCTCACTACTCCTTGTATAGCGGCCATCTTGGAAAATGGTGGAATCGAAAAACTGACCCGATATTCGGAATCTTCGTCCCCCAAACCCCCTAGATACCGATTTTCGTCCGGATCGGAGCAACTTCATTTCCGGCCGCCATCTTGGATCCGCCATCTTAAAAAAAAAAATTAACACCCACCTGCCCCTCACCCCCCTGTAAAACATTCGTTCGAGCACACCCCACTTATGTCAAACGGTTCCGGAGATACAGCAATAATCATTTTGTATGGCGGCCATCTTGTTTTTGCGAAAATCGAAAAAATGACGTCACCGGTATAATTTGACCAGGGTGTGGGTTGCTTTTGTTCGAGCGCCACCGCTCCATCTGCAACGGTTCTCCCGGGAAGGTGGGTCGCCACCCGATGAGAAGGTGGATCCGAGGATCTCGAGGTTTTCCCGTACCCTCCGCACCACCCTCTCCACACACATCATATAAAGTTTTCACCTCCCGCAGCTCCATCTGGGAGAACAATTCTGTCACCCAGTCAGTGGTATTGTAGCTTTATATAATATAACTAGTTTTTGCGTGGTGCGCGACCTGCTAAAGCAGGCCGCGAGGCGGTTGTGCTACCCTATTTGTAGGGTCAAAAAGGCGTTCTTTCTTTTTTTGGTTTTTCACGGCCACCATCTTGGATTTAAAAATCAATGTTATTTTAAGAATCAGTACCCCCGAAAACCTAAAAAACGACACCTATGACGGATCGCGAGGCGGTTGTGCCTTCTTTTATAAATTTTAAAAAAGTTTTTAATTTCTTTTTGTTTTTCACGGCCGCCATCTTGGATTTGAAAATGGATGTTATTTTCTTAATCAGCACCCCTGAATACCCAAAAAACGACACCCATGACGATATTTTTAAAAAAATTTATGTCCGCCATCTTGGATTTCAAAACGTATGTCATTTTCAGAATCAGCACCCCAGAAAACCTATTAAACGACACCCATGACGGTATTTTCCAAAAAATCCATGTCCGCCATCTTGGATTTCAAAATGGATGTCATTTTCGAAATCAGCACCCCTGAAAACCTATTAAACGACACCCATGTCGGTATAATGGCGGTCGGCTGGTAATATGCTTGGTGACGCTTCGGGCTTCGCCCTACGCGGAGCTCGGCCTTCGGCCTCGCCCTATACGCAACTCGCCTCGGCCTACGGCCTCGGCTCATGCGTTCGGCTCGGTCTGCGACCTCGCCTCACCTTAAAAATCTAAACTTGTATGGCGGCCATCTTTGATTGGGGGGGGGACGCTCCGGGCTTCGCCCTACGCGGAGCTCGGCCTTCGGCCTCACACTATGCGCGGCTCAGCTCGGCCTTCGGCTATGCGCGGCTCAGCTCGGCCTCGGCCTCGGTCTTCGACCTCGCCTCACCTTTGGAATCTAAACTTGCCGCCATCTAGAATTGGGGGGGGGGGACGCTCCGGGCTTCGCCCCACGCGGAGTTCGGCCTTCGGCCTCTCCGTATACGCGGCTCGCCTCGGCCTTCGGCCTCGCCTCACCTTTAGAATCTAAACTTGTATGGCGGCCATCTTGGATTTGGGGGGGGACGCTCCGGGCTACGCCCTGCGCGGAGCTCGGCCTTCGGCCTCGCCTTTTACGCAGCTCGCCTCGGCCTACGGCCTCGCCTCGCGGAGTGGCGTCGTGGTTCAGCTCGGCCTGCGGCCTCGCCTCACCAATCCTTGTATGGCGGCCATCTTGGAAAATTGTGGAATCCAAAAACTGACCCGATATTCGGAATGTTCGTCTCCCAAACCCCCCAGATACCGATTTTCGTCCGGATCGGAGCAACTTCATTTCCGGCCGACATCTTGGATCCGCCATCTTGAAAAAAAAATTTGACAGCCAGCTGCCCCCCACCCCCCTGTAAAACATTTGTTCGAGCACACTCCACTTATGTCAAACGGATCCGGAGATACAAAAATAAACATTTTGTATGGCGGCCATCTTGTTTTTGCGAAAATCGAAAAAATGACGTCATCGGTAGAATTCGACCAGGGTGTGGGTCGACCTTAGTTCGAGCGCCACCGCTCCATCTACGACGGTTCGCCCGGGAAGGTGGGTCGCCACCTGATGAGAAGGTGGATCCGAGGATCTCGAGGTTTTCCCATTTTCGAAATCAGTTCGAAATCAGCACCCCTGATTTCGAACTGATTTCATTTTCGAACTGATGTCATTTTCGAAATCAGCACCCCTGAAAACCTATTAAACGACACCCATGTCGGTATGATGGCGGTCGGCTGGTAATATGCTTGGTGACGCTTCGGGCTTCGCCCTACGCGGAGCTCTGCCTTCGGCATCGCCCTATACGCAGCTCGCCTCGGCCTACGGCCTCAGCTCGCGCGTTCGGCTCGGTCTTCGACCTCGCCTCACCTTAAAAATCTAAACTTGTATAGCGACAATCTTTGATTTGGGGGGGACGCTCCAGGCTTCGCCCTACGCGGAGTTTGACCTTCGGCCTCACACTATGCGCGGCTCAGCTCGGCCTTCGGCCTCGCCTCGCGCGTTCGGCTCGGTCTTCGACCTCGCCTCACCTTTAAAATCTAAACTTGTATGGCGGCCATCTTTGATTGGGGGGGGGGACGCTCCAGGCTTCGCCCTACGCGGAGTTCGGCCTTCGGCCTCACCCCATATGCGGCTCGCCTCGGCCTTCGGCCTCGCCTCGCGCGTTCGGCTCGGTCTTCGACCCCGCCTCACCTTTAGAATCTAAACTTGTATGGCGGCCATCTTGGATTTGGGGGGGGACGCTCCGGGCTACGCCCTACGCTGAGCTCGGCCTTCGGCCTCGCCTTCTACGCAGCTTGGCTCGGTCTACGGCCTCGCCTCGCGGCGTGGCGTCGTGGCTCGGCTCGGCCTGCGGCCTCGCCTCACCATTCCTTGTATGGGGGCCATCTTGGAAAATGGTGAAATCGAAAAACTGACCCAAAATTCGGAATCTTCGTCCCCCAAACCCCCCAAATACCGATTTTCGTCCGGATCGGAGCAACTTCATTTCCGGCCGCCATCTTGGATCCGCCATCTTGAAAAAAAAATTTGACAGCCACCTGCCCCTCACCCCTCTGTAAAACATTTGTTCGAGCACACCCCACTTATATCAAACGGTTCCGGAGATACAACAATAATCATTTTGTATGGCGGCCATCTTGTTTTTGCGAAAATAGATAAAATGACGTCACCGATAGAATTCTACCAGGGTGTGGGTTGACCTTTGTTTGAGCGCCACCGCTCTATCTGCAACGGTTCGCCCGGGAAGGTGGGTCGCCACCTGATGAGAAGGTGGATCCGAGGATCTCGAGGTTTTCCCGTACCCTTCGCGTCACCCTCTCCACATCTTTAATACAAAGTTTTAACCTCCCGCCGCTCCATCTGGGAGAACAATTCTGTCACCCAGTCAGTCAGTGAGTCAGTGGTATTGTAGCTTTATATAATATAATAACTAGGTTTCGCGTGGTGCGCGACCTGCTAAAGCAGGTCGCGAGGCGGTTGTGCCTTTTTTTATAAATTTTAAAAAAGTTTTTAATTTTTTTTGTTTTTCACGGCCGCCATCTTGGATTTAAAAATGGATGTTATTTTCTTAAACAGCACCCCTGAATACCCAAAAACGACACCCATGACGATATTTAGCAAAAAATTTATGTCCGCCATCTTGGATTTAAAAACGTATGTCATTTTCGGAATAAGCACCCCCGAAAACCTATTAAAGGACACCCATGACGGTATTTTCCAAAATATCCATGTCCGCCATCTTGGATTTCAAAATGGATGTCATTTTCGAAATCAGAACCCCTGAAAACCTATTAAACGACACCCATGTCGGTATGATGGCGGTCGGCTGGTAATATGCTTGGTGACGCTTCGGGCTTCGCCCTACGCGGAGCTCGGCCTTCGGCCTCGCCTCACCTTAAAAATCTAAACTTGTATGGCGGCCATCTTTGATTGGGGGGGGGGGACGCTCCGGGCTTCACCCTACGCGGAGTTCGGCCTTCGGCCTCACCCTATACGCGGCTCGCCTCGGCCTTCGGCTTCGCCTCGCGCGTTCGGCTCGGTCTTCGACCTCGCCTCACCTTAAGAATCTAAACTTGTATGGCGGCCATCTTTGATTGGGGGGGGGGGGCCGCTCCGGGCTTCGCCCTACGCGGAGTTCGGCCTTCGGCCTCACCCTATACGCGGCTCGCCTCGGCCTTCGGCCTCGCCTCACCTTTAGAATTTAAACTTGTATGGCGGCCATCTTTGATTGGGGGGGGGGGACGCTCCGGGCTTCGCCCTACGCGGAGATCGGCCTTCGGCCTCACCCTATACGCGGCTCGCCTCGGCCTTCGGCCTCGTCTCGCGCGTTCGGCTCGGTCTTCGACCTCGCCTCACCTTTAGAATCTAAACTTGTATGGCGGCCATCTTTGATTGGGGGGGGGGGGGACGCTCCAAGCTACGCCCTGCGCGGAGCTCGGCCTTCGGCCTCGCCTTTTACGCAGCTCGCCTCGGCCTACGGCCTCGCCTCGCGGCGTGGCGTCGTGGTTCGCCTCGGCCTGCGGCCTCGCCTCACCACTCCTTGTATGGCGGCCATCTTGGAAAATGGTGGAATCGAAAAACTGAACAGATATTCGGAATCTTCGTCCCCCAAACCCCCCAGATACCGATTTTCGTCCGGATCGGAGCAACTTCATTTCCGGCCGCCATCTTGGATCCGCCATCTTGAAAAAAAAATTTGACAGCCACCTGCCCCTTAACCCCCTGTAAAACATTTGTTCGAGCACACCCCACTTATGTCAAACGGTTCCGGAGATATAGCAATAATAATTTTGTATGGCGGTTATCTTGTTTTTGCGAAAATCGAAAAAATGACGTCACTGGTAGAATTCGACCAGGGTGTGGATCGACCTTAGTTTGAGCGCCACTGCTCCATCTGCAACGGTTCGCCCGGGAAGGTGGGTCGCCACCTGATGAGAAGGTTGATCCGAGGATCTCGAGGTTTTCCCGTACCCTCCGCACCACCCTCTCCACACCCTTAATACAAAGTTTTTACCTCCCGCCGCTCCATCTGGGAGAACAATTCTGTCACCCAGTCAGTCAGTCAGTCAGTCAGTGGTATTGTAGCTTTATATAATATAACTAGGTTTTGCGTAGTTTGCGACCTGCTAAAGCAGGTCGCGAGGCGGTTGTGCCTTTTTTTATAAATTTTAAAAAAGTTTTTAATTTTTTTTTGTTTTTCACGGCCGCCATCTTGGATTTAAAAATGGATGTCATTTTCTTAATCAGCACCCCTGAATACCCAAAAAACGACACCCATGACGATATTTTGCAAAAAATTTATGTCCGCCATCTTGGATTTCAAAACGTATGTCATTTTCGGAATCAGCACCCCCGAAAACCTATTAAACGACACCAATGACGGTATTTTCCAAAAAATCCATGTCAGCCATCTTGGACTTCAAAATGGATGTCATTTTGGAAATCAGCAAAGCTGAAAACCTATTAAACGACACCCATGTCGGTATGATGGAGGACGGCTGGTAATATGCTTGGTGACGCTTCGGGCTTCGCCCTACGCGGAGCTCGGCCTTCGGCCTCGCCCTTTACACAGCTCGCCTCGGCCTACGGCCTCGGCTCGCACGTTCGGCTCGGTCTGCGACCTCGCCTCACCTTAAAAATCTAAACTTGTATGGCGGCCATCTTTGATTGGGGGGGGGGGACGCTCCGGGCTTCGCCCTACGCGGAGTTCGGCCTTCGGCCTCACCCTATACGCGGCTCGCCTCGGCCTTCGGCCTCGCCTCGCGCGTTCGGCTCGGTCTTCGACCTCGCCTCACCTTTAGAATCTAAACTTGTATGGCGGCCATCTTTGATTGGGGGGGGGGACGCTCCGGGCTTCGCCCTACGCGGAGTTCGGCCTTCGGCCTCACCCTATACGCGGCTCGCCTCGGCCTTCGGCCTCGTCTCGCGCGTTCGGCTCGGTCTTCGACCTCGTCTCACCTTTAGAATCTAAACTTGTATGGCGGCCATCTTGGATTTGGGGGGGGGACGCTCCTGGCTACGCCCTGCGCGGAGCTCGGCCTTCGGCCTCGCCTTTTACGCAGCTCGCCTCGGCTTACGGCCTCGCCTCGCGGAGTGGCGTCGTGGTTCGGCTCAGCCTGCGGCCTCGCCTCACCACTCCTTGTATGGCGGCCATCTTGGAAAATGGTGGAATCGAATAACTGACCCGATATTCGGAATCTTCGACCTCTAAACCCCCCAGATACCGATTTTCGTCCGGATCGGAGTAACTTCATTTCCGGCCGCCATCTTGGATCCGCCATCTTGAAAAAAAAATTTGACAGCCACCTGCCCCTCACCCTCCTGTAAAACATTTGTTCGAGCACACCCCACTTATGTCAAACGGTTCCGGAGATACAGCAATAATTATTTTGTATGGCGGCCATCTTGTTTTTGCGAAAATCGAAAAAATGACGTCACCGGTAGAATTCGACCAGGATGTGGGTCGACCTTTGTTCGAGCGCCACCGCTCCATCTGCAACGGTTCGCCCGGGAAGGTGGGTCGCCACCTGATGAAAAGGTGGATCCGAGGATCTCGAGGTTTTCCCGTACCCTCCTTACCACCCTCTCCACACTTTCCATACAAAGTTTTCACCTCCCGCCGCTCCATCTGGGAGAACAATTCTGTCACCCAGTGAGTCAGTCAGTGGTATTGTAGCTTTATATAATATAACTAGGTTTCGCGTGGTGCGCGACCTGCTAAAGCAGGTCGCGAGAAGGTTGTGCTACCCTATCTGTAGGGTCAAAAAGGCGTTCATTCTGTTTTTGCTTTTTCACGGCCACCATCTTGGATTTAAAAATCGATGTTATTTTAAGAATCAGTACCCCAGATAACATAAAAAACGACACCCATGACGGATTTTTACAAAAAATGCCTGTCCGCCATCTTGGATTTCAAAACTTATGTCATTTTCGGAATCAGCACCCCCGAAAACCTATTAAACGACACCCATGACGGTATTTTCCAAAAAATCCATGTCCGCCATCTTGGATTTCAAAATGGATGTCATTTTCGAAATCAGCACCCCTGAAAACCTATTAAACGACACCCATGTCGGTATGATGGCGGTCGGCTGGTAATATGCTTGGTGACGCTTCGGGCTTCGCCCTACGCGGAGCTCGGCCTTCGCCCTACGCGGAGCTCGGCCTTCGGCCTCGCCCTATACGCAGCTCGCCTCGGCCTACGGCCTCGGCTCGCGCGTTCGGCTCGGTCTGCGACCTCGCCTCACCTTAAAAATCTAAACTCGTATGGCGGCCATCTTTGATTGGGGGGGGGACGCTCCGGGCTTCGCCCTACGAGGAGTTCGGCCTTCGGCCTCACCCTATACGCGGCTCGCCTCGGCCGTCGGCCTCGCCTCGCGCGTTCGGCTCGGTCTTCGACCTCGCCTCACCTTTAGAATCTAAACTTGTATGGCGGCCATCTTTGATTGGGGGGGGGGACGCTCCGGGCTTCGCCCTACGCGGAGTTCGGCCTTCGGCCTCACCCTATACGCGGCTCGCCTCGGCCTTCGGCCTCGTCTCGCGCGTTCGGCTCGGTCTTCGACCTCGCCTCACCTTTAGAATCTAAACTTGTATGGCGGCCATCTTGGATTTGGGGGGGGGACGCTCCGGGCTACGCCCTGCGCGGAACTCGGCCTTCGGCCTCGCCTTTTACGCAGCTCGCCTCGGCCTACGGCCTCGCCTCGCGGAGTGGCGTCGTGGTTCGGCTCGGCCTGCGGCCTCGCCTCACCACTCCTTGTATGGCGGCCATCTTGGAAAATGGTGGAATCCAAAAACTGACCCGATATTCGGAATCTTCGTCCCCCAAACCCCCCAGATACCGATTTTCGTCCGGATCGGAGCAACTTCATTTCCGGCCGCCATCTTGGATCCGCCATCTTGAAAAAAAAAATTAACAGCCACCTGCCCCTTAACCCCCTGTAAAACATTTGTTCGAGCACACCCCACTTATGTCAAACGGTTCCGGAGACACAGCAATAATCATTTTGTATGGCGGCCATCTTGTTTTTGCGAAAATCGAAAAAATGACGTCACCGGTAGAATTCGACCAGGGTGTGGGTCGACCTTAGTTCGAGCGCCACCGCTCCATCTGCAACCGTTCGCCCGGGAAGGTGGGTCGCCACCCGATGAGAAGGTGGATCCGAGGATCTCGAGGTTTTCCCGTACCCTCCGCACCACCCTCTCCACACCCCCTATACAAAGTTTTCACCTCCCGCCGCTCCATCTGGGAGAACAATTCTGTCACCCAGTCAGTCAGTCAGTCAGTCAATCAGTGAGTGGTATTGCAGCTTTATATAATATAATAATAACTAGGTTTCGCGTGGTGCGCGACCTGCTAAAGCAGGTCGCGAGGGTTTTGTGTGGTAGGCTACAGGAGCGGGAAGGAGGGGCTTTTGGAAAGGTAGGTATTATGGACTTTGCGAATACTAAATGTTAAGAATCGAAAGTTTTGAAATAATCACTTTGCGTAGTAGGCATGAAATAACTACTGGTCATAATTATTTTTATTTATTTTTTAACCAATGCAATTATGATTTACAATTTTAACTGGGTAGAAAGAGCTATATTTCTTAGAAAATCAAAATAAAGCTATTGCATAGCATTTTGTATCACACCTTCGTGCCCGTCGGAGTGGGGAGCGTTAGGTTTTTTTTCGTTACGGAATTTTGGGATTCGGTCCCCGCGCTCAAGGCCCGCGATAGAAGCTATGCAATAGCTTAAAAAAATTGAGAGACAATAAGGGAAAACATAGAACACGACGGCTGCATGGGTAAGCAACCCTTTGCTTTGCTTTATTTGTGCAGAATTACTTATTTTCATGTTTATGGTGTCACGTAAAAGATTTGGCTGTATGTCTTTGTCTATCCTGAAGAATAAAGAAAACTACCACTATAATCTATGGCCTGGGAAAAATAATTTAAAAAAAGTTAGTTGTGTTGTTCGTCGAAAGATGGCACTGCATGTCAGTAGGTACCAATGACTAAAGATGATGTACAGACAGCAATACGTCAAGTTACTCATTAGCACAAAGCCGACGCAATCTAAGCGGAATAAGGGCCGATGTAGAGGTCAACATGAAAAGCCTAATGTGTCGTCGTCTATATACTTGAATAATAATAGATGTGAGTGTTAGTATGGTCATTAGCTATATTGAATTGAAAAACTTGTGACGTATCGACAAAATGGTTATTATCATTTATTTTAAAGTTAATCCATTCAAACCTAATATTTCCTACTGGGTAAACAGAACTGCAGTTTTAAAACCATTTGATACCAGACGAACTATTTTTAGTAATATAATGAAACAAAAAATGAGTTCATAATAAATAAAAATTTAATCATATCAATTATTTATTACTAATTTATTTATCTAAATTAAATCATTTTCTGCCTTGGCGTGGTTGGAAGATTTCAAAATAATTTTGACAGTGTCGCCGAATGGTTGTCGCTTTGTTATCTGAAAAAATAATAAAAATGTTAATTATCTAAGTTGTTGTATCTGTAACATCTATTTTTGACTTTTATAAAATGGTGCTCGTCTTTAAAAGCGCACAGAATGCATTCCTTTGTATGTTTTATGATTATTAGTTTAATATAATGTTTTAACGTAAATTTGAAAAAATCAGAGTAGGCCAAGTTCAGTATTGACTTTTATAATACATGAATATTGCTACCTACTCTTCTCATAAGAGGGATGCGAAGGGTTTTGCTGTATACTGGGCGAAAGGCTGACCACTTCTCACCATTATACAACTTGTACCATCTGATAAACCTCACAATTTGTATCAAACGTGGCATCTAGTGGTTCTAGAACCACTGATTCTCTGCATACCCCGTTAGGGATTATGGGCGTGAGCGTATATATGTAAGTATATATGAATATTGCTATTTAAAATGCACATAGCAATATTTAATTTAATTTACTGTGTTTGTGTAATATCACATACATACGTAAGTTCATGCCAATAATCTCTAACCGGGTAGGTAGAGTATTAGTGAGTCATGAATATGAGAGTTATCAACTATGATGATACGTGATATATTGTGGAGAAAGATCGGTAGTCTTTCGCTTATGACGTTATGACACAGCAAACCTTCGTGTGCCGTCTACCTACTGACTTTTACTGAAGTGTTTCTGTCACTACCAGTTCAGTGTGAAAACATTGTTTAAATTACTCTGTATGAATTTTCAAACAAATGCCTGATGAGTACGTACATACACAGCGCTACATCAGTTAGTGCAGACGGTGCTGTAGTCCCGGCCCGGCCGCGGCTCGCGTCACTTGGCCGGCTTGATGCAGCGTCATTTATATATCTGATGCGATTTGTTTCATCTGTAATAAAATAATATTATTGTTTATACTTCAATGTATGAAATAAGATTTAAATATAATTAAATCAATACTAATGAGTCTCTTTCTGTAATATAGGCGTTCTGTAATAGTAATACGGGTGTGCAACCTTAACAATTATTTATCAATTGTTCATTGGCAGTATTAGGAATCGAACCCAATACCCCTTTTTATAATTATCAGCAATGATGTGATGATACATCCATCATACATGATCTATTGTGGAGAAAGATTGGTAGTCTTTCGCCCATGACACAGCAAATCTTCCTTTGCTGGCTAACTATTGACTTTTACTGAAGTGTTTATGTCACTAACAGTTCAGTGTGGAAGATTTTTTTTTAAATCTATTGCTCTGTATGATTTTCCAAACAAATGCCTCATGAATATGTACAGACAAAAGCACGTCATTACCCATTTGCTCTATGAAATCTGGCGCTATTACGACTGGTATAAGGGCGACGTCGAGGTCACGTCAGGCTACACCAACGTCGAGGTATGTGTAGCCTGACGTGCTACCGTGTGTACATTGCGCTACATCAGTTAGTACAGAGGTGCTGTACCTGCTGTAGTCCCGCCCTCGGCCGCAGGTCGCGTTATGTGGTCGGTTTTAGGCAAAGCAGCTTTATTTTTCTTTAATACGATTTCCTTCTGTAATAAAATAACATTATTGTTAATTATTAATATTACTTAAATGAATAAAACTTGAATATAATGAAATCAATACTAATGAGATATCGGATGAGTATTTATTTAATCACTTTAATATTAGGTACTTTTATTCATCTTCATAACTTCTCATCTGAATTCCGTGATCTTGACAATAAGAGAACCAGACTGGACAGAAACATAATTTCAATTATAAACGCATCGGACAGCATTTAGATCCGTATTACAAAATGCGACCCGGACTCAGATCTACACTGAAGTAGGAGTCATCTTGGTCATTATGATAGTGAGAAAAAGAAACAATTAAGTACAGTATAGATAAAGACTTGAGTCTCCTTCTGTAATGCGGGCGTTCTATAACAGTAAAACGATGTAACTCAGAAAATTTTTACTTGTTTAGTGGCGGTACCTATTAGGAATCGAACCTAAGGGTCAGCTCACACCGCGACGCGACATTGCGGATAGAGCCACTCAAAATTGAACTATATTTATCACAAGTGAGAATTAAGAACACGTCGCACCACGCAGCGCCGCGCCTCGCCGCTCGCCGCGGCGTTCGCACAATGAAATGTTTATCTTTTCAAGTAGTAAATAAAATTCAATTTTGAATGGCTCTATTCGCAACGTCGTCGCGTCGCGATGTGAGCTGACCCTAATACCCCTTTTTTATAAATAAAGTTTTATTAAATAAGTTTTACCTTCATTCTTGAAATCTGTAACAGTTGTCTACATTGCTTTAAGATAATGACGATTTCTGCTCTTATGACCGATTCAGTTTCTAATTTTTAGCTTTGTTTTTTTTGAGATTTGATGGCAGATTGTCGACATCTCTATAGGTATATATAATCTGAAAAAGTAAAACAAAGACTTGAAAAACACACACATTAGACAGAACTGCATGAAAAGGCACAAGCAGCGGCGTTGCGAGCCGCGTTAGTCTGTATCATCGTTTTTTAACTTATTTACTTCGATTACACCAAAACAAATACTATGAAATATCTCTGCTTGGTTATATCCACTGAAGCAGTGTGGAAATGAAATATGAGGCTACTGAAATATAATTAATTCATTTAAAAAAGTATTTGTATTTAATATAATGACCTAGTTTCATTTTATTGCTTCAGTTTGAAAAGACGTTCACTTTTAGAGTTAGCCTAAAGTGTCCATGGCAGTGCTGCTAGCATCTTCCATCGGTGGTTTCAGTTACGCGTTCAGTGCCGTCGCTTTCGTTATTCATCTAGAGATGTATCTTCACTATGAGTAGCGTAGTTTGTTTGATGAATAAGGCGATAGTTTCTGTAAAAAAATGAATTCAAAATTACATAAATGCATACATACGTTCACGCCTACAAAACCAATGGTTCTGGGACTACTTCTTACCACATTTGACATAAATTCCGAGGGTTATAAGATGAAACATGAGGTACGTATAATGGCGAAAGGTAATTAATTCAAAATTCGTTTTTAAAATTATTAACTCAGTGTGGAATAAGTTGCAATAAATTAAATTAGTCTAAGTATACTTTAATGATTGTTTTTATTTACTTATGTTTATTGTATAATATTTTTATTATTTAAGTAGGTACCTTGAATTTTTAGTCCACCAGTTGTCTTCGGTAACATATTTCTTGATTGTTACAGTGATGGTCATTGTTGAATATCTTCATGTCTACTTCTTCACGTAATTGATGTTTGAACATTAGTATTTCAATATAATAATTTAAAACTGAAAGAGAAAAAAACTTAAAAATGTGAAGTGGTGCAGTTGTGATGTCATTCGCTTCACTTCAGACTAAAGATACTACTTATAAAACCGCACTGGTACATGATCGGAAAAGGAAAAAAAAATGAATAAAAAGAGCTTTGTATTATTTAAAATATTATAGCAAGTACAGTGCAGTTAATTTAGTCTGAAGTTACTGAGCCCCTCCGCCACGTCAAGGCTGACCATCTTGGAGGGGAGCTAACTACTCTAACTACAAATATAAAAGAGATATACAATAAAAATATACATAAACACCATGTACAATAAATAAAATACATAATAATAATTCGTGAAGAGCTAACTACACAAACTATTAAAACAATCACAAAATATTAAAATAAAAAGAAATGAATAATTTAATACATAAAATATCCTACAAGAGAGCTAACTAATTAAAATTACTATAACATATACATGTATAATAAAATAAAAAATGACTATAATATATGAAATAAATAGAAATGCAATTAAGTGGAAAAAAATGTAATAAACGAAGTACATAAAGTATTAACTCATTTTAAAAAAAATGTCTACAATAAATACATTATATAAATAATTTTAAAAATATATACTTACGAATAATAAATATTTCGAATTAAATTCTATCTAAAACTAAATACAGCTGAAATGAAAAATAGAAACAAAACAATCTCGTGGGATAACAACGTCGAATGAGGTACTTCCCCGACCAAACAAGAACCGGAGTAAATACAATGACGTGTAGTCAATGATTGAGAAATCACCGTTATTCGCCAAACTCCTTTAGCTGAAAAACTGAAATTGCAAAAAACTTCTATCTACAAAATCGCTTAACTACGATCTAATACTACTATTAAAGGAGCAAAAAGAATTACTTCAGCTTTCATGTATTACAATTTCATGCCATCAATCGATCATACCAGTCTTCATGCGTAACCACTAAAAAGCAAAGTGTTGTTTATGAGTAATGTTGTAAGTGTACTAAGGTGATGTATATGTAAAAAAGCATGTTTTGAAATAAAGCATCTACTAAAGGAACTAATATGCAAACTACATTTAATGAAGAGCTGAATCAAAATACAAATCGCCAAAGACCTTGACAAACAACGTAGAACCCGATGTCTCTTTAAGTTAAAAAAAGCCTAAGCAGAATCTAAAGAACAAAAAGGACTAAGAAGAATGAAGAATAACAAAGTCACAAATCACCTCTCGATATCCTATATTAACAACTAAAAATTACCCAAAGGCTTTGACAAACAACGTAGAACCCGATGTCTCTTTAAGTTAAAAAAAGCCTAAGCAGAATCTAAAGAACAAAAAGAACTAAGAAGAATGAAGAATAACAAAGTCGCAAATTACCTCTCGATATCCTATATTAACAACTAAAAATGACCCAAAGGCTTTGACGAACAACGTAGAACCCGATGTCTCTTTAAGTTAAAAAAAGCTTAAGCAGAATCTAAAGAACAAAAAGGACTAAGAATAATGAAGAATAATAAAGTCACAAATCACCTCTCGATATCCTATATTAACAACTAAAAATGACCCAAAGGCTTTGACGAACAACGTAGAACCCGATGTCTCTTTAAGTTAAAAAAAGCCTAAGCAGAATCTAAAGAACAAAAAGGACTAAGAAGAATGAAGAATAACAAAGTCACAAATCACGTCTCGATATCCTATATTAACAACTAAAAATAACCCAAAGGCTTTGACGAACAACGTAGAACCCGATGTCTCTTTAAGTTAAAAAGCCTAAGTAGAATCTAAAGAACAAAAAGGACTAAGAAGAATGAAGAATAACAAAGTCACAAATCACCTCTCGATATCCTATATTAACAACTAAAAATTACCCAAAGGCTTTGACGAACAACGTAGAACCCGATGTCTCTTTAAGTTAAAAAAAGCCTAAGCAGAATTTAAAGAACAAAAAGAACTAAGAAGAATGAAGAATAACAAAGTCACAAACCACCTCTCGATATCCTATATTAACAACTAAAAATGACCCAAAGGCTTTGACGAACAACGTAGAACCCGATGTCTCTTTAAGTTAAAAAAAAGCCTAAGCAGAATTTAAAGAACAAAAAGGACTAAAATGAATGAAGAATAACAAAGTCACAAATCACCTCTCGATATCCTATAACAACAACTAAAAATGACCCAAAGGCTTTGACGAACAACGTAGATCCTGATGTCTCCTCAAAACAAAGAAACCAACGCAGAATATAAACAAAAAAAAGGATAGAACAGATGACGAACCTCGTGCAGATTATGATGGAGCTGAAACGAAACTTATGAAATTCTAAAATCCGAACTATTAGCAAACTACTTTTAGCACTCATACTATACATCTCATTCGATCATACAAGTATCCATCCCTTGTATTCAGCTATATTATGAGTGTAGTGTAGTGTAGTGACATCATTTAATGAGGTTGGTACAATGGTAAACATATTTTTTCAACTGTAATTGAGTAAGATATCCACAGTAAGTAAACTATTGCCGACTATAGGGTTCACAAGTAAAGGTCGGAACCATGTGTACTGATTGGAAATCAATGATATGTGGGTGAACCATTCCTCTGTTAGAACAGTGCAAACCAATCTCGGAGACCGAGTGAAAAAGAAAGAAGCAGACCCACCGGTTGAACGTATTGAAGGTGTTAAGGTTGATATCTGAGAGTGACGTGGAGATAGCATGAGTATAATGTCGGAGAGCCGTTGATTCTCGAGTAAGGTCTCACTCAGATCAGGTAGCTGACCCCAAAGTAGACCGTCGGTTTGGCTGTACTGGTTCAGAACTGATCACTGGTTGCCCTCACCGTAGGACGACTCGGAAAAGGATGGAGAAACGAACTTGACACGTGAATGTGCTGCCTGTAGACTGCGCGATAAGTTGCATGTATATCCCACCCACTCCAACGAAAAAAACCAGAAGTATTCATCAACATTTATAACCAAAAAAACGGTTTAAAAAAAAGTAAAAATTAAGCAGCCTCTTACAGTCGTTATTTTGCCTGTCTTTGAAACATAGATATTTTTTCATTTGCTCTTCTTTGAACATGCCTTTGTTTTGCATTAATCAATATGAATTTGGACAAATGAACTGTGAATTCTTCATTCGGCTGTAACAGTATTCTTAAACATAGTACAGTCAAGAGCAGGTCACGCTTTACACTACCAGTTTAAGCTGAGCTCTGATTTATACTGCGCGCCATACAATGCAGGGCCGGTCCAAAGGTCCAAGCTTGACGTGTTCTTGAGTGTACTATGACAGTGCATGTTGTTATTAATTTTTAAAAAATCTTAACCAACATTACTTAACTTTAAAAGTTATAATCTTTACTAACTTTAAGTTCAATTTGTAATTTATTTTTTTAACATTAATATAAGAATTGATTTTTACATAGATAGCTCTTTTTATTACGAGAACAATTCTTTAGGCTTTTTACTAAAACAAAAATTATTATAAAAAATTACACTTATCTATCTGTCTTAGAACTGTTTATATTTTAAGTGAAGCCAATCATTTTTATTTCAAAACCGTTTTTATCAAAATAGGACAGAATGCAATGCACACATGTGACAAAATTATATATTACTTTGTTGTTTGTAAATTTTGTTCTACTTTAATAAAATTAATTTTGAAAATATTGAATTGGCCAGAACTGTTGGCCACTACAAAAAAATGAAATTATTGTGAATGGACATTAATATTAATATTATAATTGAAAACACAATCTTAGCTTTAAATCTAACTTAGTCAAATAAGCCACTCCGTTTCATTCCTGGGGCAAAGCATTCGTGGTGCAAAGGTTGTCCCTTGCAATTCAACGCGGCTAGCGTCGTGGGAACCTTTGCTCCAGGAATCAAACGGGGTGGGTTATTTGACTAAGTTAGGTTATAATATTATTAAAACATCAATTTTATTATTAAGAAAATGGAAAGTAGAGGTCATTATGAATGAATAATAAAATCTGAACTACTTACTATTTTTTTTTCTTAACTAAAATGTGTTGCTTTTTCCATGTTTTTTTTTTTTTTTTTTTTTTTTACTTTTTTTGGTTGTTTTTTTTTTTTACTTTTTTTGGTAATATGTTTTTTTTGTTTTTTTTTTGTTTTTTTTTGTTTTGTTTGGTTTTTTTGTTTTTTTTTTGCAACACATTTTTACAATCACCATCTGGAACTGTTATTTTTGATTTGTTTCGACGCAATCTTCGTGTTTAGTTTCTGAAATGGTCTTTCATAATTATAGTAACGGCATTTTCAATCATAAGTGACATACAACTTCATTACCAACACGTATCTTACTTTGGCATACATTGTGAACATGTTATTAGATTCTGACGTCCACATATTATATTACTCCAACCAACTCCAAATCTTAAATCGGTGAATCGAAGGTGATTCAAACTTGAGGCGGCATGCATCGGTAAATAAGCTTCTTTCTCATGTTACAAGTTGTAGACATGAGAAGATATTGCAGAAAAACAAAAAGGACGAGCGGTGGATGAGAAATATTGGTATAATTCCGTTGAGTATTTGTGGTAGGGTTCTCATCTCAACTTTTCACAGCACTTACAAAACCACTTTATACATTTTCATTTGTAAAATTTCTTGTCATTTTGTATGCTGAACTTTGAAACTTCAGTGTAGCACCATATATTGATAAATAAGTAGCATTTGTTGAGATAATCACAGATATCTTCTTTTTTAGATTGTCGCTTTTAGGATTGCCAAGTCCAGCGTACGGTGAACATGTAGTGGTGACGAAGTTGCTGGGTTGAATGTGTGCTAAAACATTTGTGGCTTGTGGGCTGCTTTAGGCAGTGCAGATGCGACATTGCCAGTATTGCCATTACAGATGAGAAGCACGTGTTGCGCCAACTATGATCTGGACCAGAAAGCGTGCATTGTGTTAACGATGATTCGTTGCTGTGCCTGTTGTTGATGTCGTAGAGTTTGATGCGATGAAAATTGCTTCGATATAAGATTGAAGAGATTGATTTTTCGGACGATTAAATAAAAAAAATGTTTCATAAATAAAATTAAGTATTAAAATTTTAAGAAATGAAGGTAAATTGTCTAGTTAGACGATAGTATAGTAAGTTCCACTTTCATACTTATTTTACATGATATTTCATAACTAAAGTAAGAAGTTAATTACACATAAGATTTTTTAAAGATATATTTAAAAATATAACTATACTTTTTGGAAAAGGTATTTTGGTGTTTTTTAATAAATCAAAAGCAACAGTCAAAAAACAGACTTTTCATATATTAGAAAAAACATTTGAATGAATGAGAAGTTAAAAGGTATTTTTTTTTTTTACATCATTACTCTAATTATTAGATAACTCATAAGTAAACATCTTAGTCGAAAAAAATGTAAAAGCCGAATGTAGAAATCTTGTTACAATTTGTAACAAGTAATTTAATATAATTCATATTTAAAGATTGTCGCTGTTTTAAACGAATAGAAAAGGCCACCTAAGTTTTACGTAAGTATGTAATTTTTAATTAAAAATATTCCATGCAGGATGTTAAAGACAGCTTAGCAAATACAAGAACGGTTGAGTTGTCACGGTTACATATTAGATAACAAAAAATCTAATTACTTAATTTTTTAAAAACAACAAATTATAAAATATAAAAATACAGTGCTTCGTTTTTATATTTCATCAAAAGTTTAATTGAACAAATCTAGAATATGAACATTTGAATCATCAGTTATAGTCTATGGGTAAATTAATAAATCGTAAATCATCAACTGGATAAATTAAATATAGTCAAACCGTTTTTTGTTTTTAATCCTTTAGGTTAACTTTATTTTTCCCCCTAGATGTAAGTTTTAAACACTTGAGGAATAAATTATTTGCGATTATAGAATTTGATGAGAAGTAATTTTGGTACAGACAACAGAAAGTCAGGTTACCCATTTGCGATACGAAAGCAAACGTTAATACGAGCAAGATAAGGGCGACGTCAAAGTTAAATTGTATAGCATGATGTGTTGCCGAAAGTATTTTAAATTGATGTTTAGCAACTTTTGGTGAGTCTAAAATTTAATAGACACATATAATAAATTTTGCTAAAAATGTAGATCATTTAGACTTTTACAATTTGTTATCCTGTTTGTTGTTCTTTTAAAATTTTGTTAATAAATTTTATATTTTCTAATATGTAATCATGTACACATAATTATGATCGGCTAAAACTACGCAACGAATCGCGTAGCTGCGCCGTGTCGCTATTATTCTGAGATGATATTACAGTTTTTCTCGTGTTTTAATCCTTGACATGCCTGGTGAATGAAAATGACATCATATGCCTGGTAGGGTCTGAGAGACATATTTAATAGCCAAAAATATTTGAAATTCAAGAATTTTTGTTAAGATTCGGTTAGAATATTTATTCTTGTTCATTATTAAGAAAATTATAGATTACTTTCACATTAAAGTTTAGATTCTAACTGAAATAAACCTATTTTGGATAGCACAACAAAAACAAAGAATTCATATTTTATACACAATTTATCTTTTAAGATAAAATTTTATACTGGCATGCAAAAAGGAGACAAATGGAATTAGTCAAAAGAAAATGTTAGGTAGACCCTACCAAAATCTGAATACTTTCCGCATGTCTTTCTCAGGAGAAAGTCGGCTAAGGATTGCCTGTAGAAAGGGGAATCTTTACATGGCTAGTTTATAAGTGAACTTGCCATAAGCGACATTAGACATAAATTTATATATGTTTAAAACAATAGGTACGAAGGATTTTCCAGTAAGGCGGGCCCTGAGACTCACCAGGCATGCCGATGGTTAAGCGTCAATAATGTTTTTATGAGTAAAATAAAGTATTATCAAATAAGTAATTTCAATTTAATATTAAAATTAGAAAATTGTGAAGATTTTCTAAAGGAAAAGTTTTCGGAATAATGGTATGAATTTAGGGTTACAGTTTCTGCTAAGCTGTCTCTTACATCTTGTATAGCTGCATTAATCAACATTCAGATTATCATCCCCCTTGTCATCAAACATAATCAAATACCCCCCTCCCCTACTGATGCTTTTGAATGGCCCCAAAAACAATGATGAATACTTCTGATTTTTTTTCGTTGAACCCACCCCTGCCCACGATTGCCATTAGTTAGAACGTGTTTACCAAGCGTTTTAGCTTTGGTAAACACGTTCAAACTTACCGCAATCGGGGGCCTTATTTCACATGCAACTTACCGCGCAGTCTACAAACAGCGCATTAACGTGTCAAGCTCGCCTCCGTCATCATCTCCATCCGTCTCCGAGTCATCCTACGGTGAGAGAGCTTTTACCAGTGACCTTCTCGTTCTGAACCTGTACAGCCAAACCGACGGTCTATTTTGGGTCGGCTACTTGATCTGAGTGAGACTTGACTCAAGAATCAACGGCTCTCCGACATCATCCTCATGCTATCTCCACGTTACTCCCAGCTATCAACCGAAACACCCCCAATACGCTCGCCCAGGCAAGTTTACTTCTCACTCGTTCACTCAGCGTCCACAGACCGGTCGTCACTGTGCTAACAGCCGAATAGCACACCTGATCATCGATGACTAATCCCTACACATTTTTCCTACCTTTACTTGCAATTTCTATAGTCAGTAATAAGTTTACTCACTATAAATACCCAACTCAATTACAGTTTGTCAAAAATATGTTTAACAGTTGTACACAACGACATTGAATGATGACACTGTAAGTGTTATGTGTGTATAGTGTACAAAAAAGCGCAGTGTACATCCATTGCAGCACATGATTTATGATTTGAAATTTACAAATATAGTCAACAACGTATAAAAAAAACAATGATAATATTACGGTGTAACGATGATAATAAAAAGATGATAACGATTGATTAATATGAAATAAATTACTTAAAACTAATGGAACCATTCAACCGAATTATACAGAAGTGAACAATTCTATAATAAACGTTTTCAGGAAGTACCATATGTCAATTTAAAAGTTGAGAAATAACTACATTATTTGAGTAGGGATGATTATTAACGAATCGGCCTCTAGGTATTAGGATTTTAATGTCTTCTTTTTTGCGAACGCGACCTAAGGCCACATAGAGTTGGCCGTGACTAAAAACGTCCGACCGAAGATCCACTCCTACTCGTTTAATCGTCTGACCCTGACTCTTGTGAATCGTCATAGCATAACATACCTGCAACGGGAATTGGCGGCGCAACATTTCAAAAGGACTATTGCGATCTATGGGGGCTTTAAAGAGAATGCGAGGTATCAAAAATTCACGCGGGCTATCGAATTTACGAACAGTGATTAAACGTGCAGATGCAGCTATGACGACCACCTTCGTCCCGTTAACCAACCCGTCAGCGAAACTAAGATTACGCATGATCATACAAACGGAATTGACTTTAATTTTTAAATCGAAATCTGGAACTCCCTTGGGAGATAGTGTATTCAGAAGGTCGGGGCCCAGAAATACTTGATCGGCGTTTTCGCTTAAAACTTTGTCAATTGCATAAAAATGCAAGATATCCCCCGGCACACGATCTAATACTTTAATATTAATCTCTCCAACGGCATCATTGCGAGTACACAGAATTGCTCTCTCGGCACAAAAGATCGGATCCGAGAGGTTTTCAGCGGGAAAGACGAATTCAATCAAGTCGTCCAAGGTTGGAGCAACCTCGATTGAATCGAGCTGAAACAATTGCTCAGCAATTCCGTTTACTGGCAATACATGAGGAGGCAACTCGTTGGAGCCCAATTGCAAAAGAAAATCCGCGTATTCGGCGTCCTCCCTGCACCGTTGTGAAGTTAATAAAGAGAAAATTTTCAAATTAGGCCACAGTTGCGAGGTTTTGATAGACGAATTTAGAATATCCCAATTCGAGCGCGCACCCACTACGACCGGGGGAATTTGCCTGAAGTCCCCAGCGAAAACGATAATTTTGCCCCCAAAAATTTTGTCCGTTCCCATCAAATCTCGCAACGATCTCTCTAATAAATTGAACAAGTATTTGTGAGCCATCGGCGCTTCGTCGTACACTATGAGGTCGGCGTTATAAATCAGTTCAGCCCTTTGAGAACCATTTGTGATGTTCCAGACTCCGCGGTCATCCACAAGATCTAAAGGAAATTTGAACAAGGAATGCGCGGTCATTCCACTGGGATAATTTTGGGCGGCTATTGCGGATGACGCACAATTCAAAACTACGCCGCAGCTGCTACGAATATGAGCGGAAATGACGTTTAATAAAAGTGTTTTGCCCGTCCCGGCGGGTCCATCAATGAAAATAGCAGTATTATTTGAGTCACGGAACTCCCTATCCCTGCAAAGCCTATCAACGTAATCGAAAATGGATCTTTGTTCGGACGATAACCGCGGTAACCATTCGTCGACGAATGATTTAGCACTGTCAAAATCGTGCTCCGTACGTTCCCTATCTAGCTCGGTACTACTATCAAAGACTTCCGGCAAGCCTTGATCTACTAAAGACGACCCGTGTCGTCGTAGCAAGCGACTTATTTGAATGAGGCACATTTTAATCGCGTCGTCTTCGTCACCTGGCATTCTATGCAAAAAGTCCTCAGCCAACTGACGTTTAAATTTGTCCCACAGTGTTGCGACCGGGGCACCGTTAACAGCCAAGAGCACGAAAAAGCTACGAAGGCGTGGTCCTGTGAAAAAAGTTGAAGCTTCCGACATAGCCATATCGTACTCGACTTCATCATCCGCGAGACCTACTGCTTTGGCAGCTTCCTGAAAGGTTGTGCAATTCGGACCACCAATCAACAATAAATCTGTGTAACTGCGACACGGGTAAACATTTAATAAAATTCTTAAGTAGAATTGCTCACCCCTGTTCGGCTCGACCCAGAAAAGACGCGCGACGAGCTCACCCCTCACTCTTTTAGTAACGTATTTTCCGTTTTCAGTGCGAATGGATTGGACAGTTTTCAAATTTGGGTCCTTTGCATGCATGTTATATTGTTCAAAAAAGTCCAGGTAAGTCAGTCTGTCAAATTCTGCAGTTAAAGGTCTATTGAAATAATCTATAAGATCGGAACTTGCGCGGTTTACTGAATTCTCTATGTCGTTGGGTCTGAAAAAAACTGAATGTTGATTGGGCAAATGGACACAAAGGTTTTTAACTGTTGGCGCCAATTGTGTCAACGGAAACGCTAAAGTTCTCCACGCTGCATCGCTAGATCCGATGTAGCGTTTCGTGACGTATTGTTCGATTTCGTTGTTACGATTGGCTTCGTCAACAACGGCGACACGGGCTTCGTCAGGACCTTTGGTCATATACTTAAAAAGATATTTAATTACGGTGCGCTGTGAAGAAACTTCTAAATTTATGTGAGCGTCATATTTCAAAAGCAAGGCGGCATTGTACGGGACGACCCATAAATCGCTAACTTTAACATCTCTGCCGCGGAATTTAATGGTGGCCTCGTTTTTACCATTGCGGCGGAGATTAATAAAACCCTTATCGTCACAGAAGGTGACAGACGTTTCCCGCTTTGGAAAAAATTTCGTGCATTTTCTTTTCTCGCTATCCCA
Organism: Aproaerema taeniolella; assembly: GCA_949987775.1. NCBI lineage: Eukaryota > Metazoa > Arthropoda > Insecta > Lepidoptera > Gelechiidae > Aproaerema > Aproaerema taeniolella. The sequence continues at coordinate 12,634,626 of OX465244.1, forward strand.
ACACGGAAGATCTGTGCGGTGAGACGGGCCGCACGGTCCGTGAATCATATGGTCGAGGACTGCCTTACGCAACCTGCCCTCAGCTTCGGACGGGTCAGGTATGTCAGCACGAACAAATGTATCTATCTCTACACTATCTGCAGGCCCACCGCCTTCAACCCTGAAACAAATATGCGCATGCGGCAGTCCTCTTTTTGAAACTCTATTACGTGCATCATATATGAAATGTGACCAAACCATTGCCCGCTCTTCAAATCCCTAATCAACTGAGCCAAACGCAACTTAAAAACTCGAGCACAAATTTGGGGGTTCGCTCGTTGACCCGGCATTATTGATTGCCTTATTTCGGGCCAACGTGTGTTGCAAGTGAAAGTTAAAAAGAACGACGGTGGGCCTAACCTGTTCACTATTGCTATAGCGTCCAGGTACCTCATTTTCATGTAACGCGGACCCCCTGTAAATGAACTGGGCAAGTAAATTCGTCCCGGTACAACACCACCTTCGCCTAATATTGTCTCATCGTTTTGAATTTGCGTTCGCGTCTCTAATAATTCTGAGAGTGGTGCAACCCTAAGCGGGTCTTGTTGACCTCTCGCTTGGGCATGTTCTATAAACCGGAGACGCTCTTCAATGATTCTACAATATAAATCAACTAACCACTCCTCAGACAACCGGCTAAAATTACTAAATCGCGATTCGGACAAGAGTAAACAACGAACATATTGAAGCTGACTAAGCTTGTTGCCGCTGTTGTCGACTTTCCCAAGGCACCAGCCCGGATTCCCATGTGGATATAATAAGGGATATTGAAAGCTCTCATAAAGAGGATGCATTATATCCACGGGATGCGGCCTGCTGTCTCCAATTTTCCATATCGCAATGCTTCGCGGGACGTACTGTTCACGATCCGTACTGATAATGGCCGAAACTTCGTGACCGAAAGGTTGGTCACCAAGAATGTTGCCGTGAGTGGCGCGAGAAGTTCTCTGGAACTGTATAAAGGCCTCGGACGATGGTTCTAAACTTAATCTCCTAAAACAGTCTATATAAGGATTGACGCTATGTAAAAAACTCGAAATCGATCTAATTACCTGTCTATCGAGGCTTAGATCGGCGGCCAAATTTTCCCTTTCGGTGTTGTCGTTAATGTAAAAATTAATGTTATTGGGAGTTTCATTATAAGATAAATCAAAAACCCTGTGATAAATACGGCCCTGAATTTTAATAAAAGATAAACCCTCAAGATGCTGAAACCCATGCGAAACTCCCAGTGCGGAAAACGAAAACAAGTTGTTATACGCACGGGGCCTACCAAGAAAAGCTGGATGAGAGTAAAAATCTTCATCCAGAGGGGGAAAGTTTTGAACTTTGCATGCTCCCTGACGACAACACCATTGTCTACTACTTTTTTCCTCATCAAAAAGAGGGGCCCCACAATGCGGACATATAAATGTCTGCTGACTCAACAGTGATGTGTTTTTAAGTGAATAAATCGGAATGAGATCAAGTTCAGAACCACGTTTTTCTCCGATCAGATTCCTGGATCGCCGCAACGGTACGTCCACGTTCCGCATTGTTTCGTTATATTGTCGCGTCGCGGCTTGGTTTACTTCGGGGTGTTGCTCGCTGTAACGTTGCACGGCGGCGCGATTCACCTCGGGATGAATTTCAGAATATCTCTGAACAGCGGCGCGATTCACCTCGGGATGAATTTCAGAATATCTCTGAACAGCGGCGCGATTCACTTCCGGGTGATTTTCTGTATACCGTTCAACAGCAGCGCGATGCACTTCTGGTCGTTTTTCAGTATATTTTTGAACGGCGGCGCGGTTCACCTCCGGATTAGTTTTTTTATACTTCTTTACCGCGTCCAGGTGTGCATTTTCTTTTGTCGGTTTCCTGCCACGTTTTCGCTTTCTGGGCCGACCGCCTTTGTTGGTTTCGGTGTTTTTTTCAGTTTCGAGTGGCTCTACGAGGACAACTGGCTTTAATTTCGTTAATTTGAAATCCCTAATTTTTTCAACCACAACCACGGGTTTTAAAACCGTCAATTTTTGATCTGTTTGTATGTTTTGCGCGGTGTTGCAATTTGTTGTGGTTGCAGGTTGAATTACTGCGGAATCATTTTGCACAGGACTTGACATAGTCCTTTCGGAACATTGGGTGGTACCTAACGAAATCGGTTCAGGCGTTTCAATGGAAGGAGTCGTCATTTGTTGGTTTAAAATTGATTCAGAGTTTTGAGTCGACGGCATGGAAAGTGACCGAAGCATCTGTGTCAGAGATGAAATTGGTCCAGGAGATTGGTAATCTCTTAAAAGCGATTCAGAGTGTTGAGATGACGACGGCATGGAAAGTGACTTGAACATTCTTGTCAAGTCACTTACCGGTTCAGTCGTTTGGTTCATCGGTTCAGTCGTTTGATTCATCGGTTCAGTCGTTTGATTCAGCAAAATCGATTGGGAGTTTTGAGAGAAAGGCCTTCCCAGTACGCGCACTCTGTACATCACGTACCTGTCACCAAACCTGCCACCAGCAAAAAGAAGTCTAGCCAAGTGTTCAGTAGTGCTGCAACTGAACAAACGAGCAACAAATGGTCCTACGCTACTCATTCCTTCATTAAAGTTATGTGCATCCACAGCGTGACTGTTGAATAAATAGTACACGTCCTTATGTCTCCAAAAGGAGTATGTGTAGCCCTGCCCTGTGAACAAAATAGTATCAGTGCCGTCGACATGAGCGGCACTGAATACATATTCTTGTAAAATTTTGTCAAGCGTCTTAATTTTCTCCTTGTAATCAGAAGAACTGCTCGGAAAACAGTCATATGCGACACAGTTGTCCCCCACATTCGCAATTTTTACGTCAACATTTTCAACGCGGAATTCGGTGAATAGTTCATCCGGGCATAAAAGACCTGATTCGAATCGATTTTGGGACTTCAGATATTGAATAATATCCTTATATAAAGAGTCCCCACCAAGCAAAATGGTGTCGATATCTGTATCGGTTAATATATTATCGCGGTTTTTTAAAATTGAAAATACTCCGGCATATGCTGCGATGGCAGTACACTGCGTACCTCTGCCTTGAAAAATGTCAGACCCTTGATGGAAGGAACCTAAAAATATAACATTTATGTTAGACGTAATGGTAAATAAACTATTTGTAATATCATAATCATAATGTATTCCAAATTTATTAGTGACTTTTCGTTTAAGCCGTTATTGTAGAGGTCAAAAATGTTCCAAAAAACAAATTAAATAATAAATTTTCAATTTAATAAGGAGAAAATATGTTATTATCCTATCACAAATCAGTAAAATCATGAATATAAAGCCCCCTATCACTGTTACTAAAAGTACCTATTAATAATTTTATTAAGGAACCTAATTGTAACAGATCATTCCTATAAACCTAAACACGCTATATTTACAGTAACTTTCTAATGAGTTGTATACCTACTACAGACTATTTGATGGTACAGTATCAGTTCAAGGTTAACAAAAAAAATTTCAAATCAGTCGGACCTACAAAAATTAGAAAGACCCTTTTATCACGTCGGAATCACCTCGATCATGTCAGCTTCCAAAAAAAAATTACATCTAAATCGGTTCATTCGTTTAGGAGCTGCGATGCCACAGATATACACACAAATATACACGTCAAACTTATAACACCCCTTTTTTGTCAGTTTGCACGACGAAAAAGAAAGTCAGTTTGCACGACCCGCTTTAACTTGCTAAGTGATAAACTGATAAAATAAAAGTGACAATGATAACATAACTGTTTTAAACTTGGTGAAATGTTATATAAATTCATATCTACAGCACATACAACTTAAGGGCAAAATAGATAAACTAAAAAAGATTTCATAATAAGTAAGTATGTACAGAGGCCAGCACATTAGGTTACTCCATTTTTTCATAGTAAAACCGCTCTTTTATCTCAACAGCACAGAGTGCACGCGTGTGGTATTCTGAGTAACGGCCGTCATTATTATAATACCTACTGGACAATTTGAGTATGTTTCCCCCTTTTTGTGTATGATATTAAAATGATAAGTCCAAAATGTAAGCTTGATGTGCATTTGAGTATGCCTACTCACTCTGCAGTAGAAGGTACCTAACGTCAAGTTAATTATTTGTTTAGATTTCTTAATAAGGTCTTAATAAATAATAATAAAAAAAAGACTTAAAGAAAGCGATAAATAAAGACAACATAATTTAATGTGCTTCGTATTCCCTACCTACTGATTTGTTTTAATTCAGTGTAAAGGCGGCCAACAAACTCATTTGGTTTGGGATATTATGAAATCGGTTAATTTTATTCTAAAAAAATCACTTATTTTTCTATTTTTAGTGTACAGTCAACAGCACATCAGGTTACCACAAACTGTCAAATTTCCCCAATGGATAGTAAACTCTAATGCTCGGAGATAAAATTGAAAATCGATTGAAGAAATTTGACAGTTTTGGATAGCATGATGTGCTGTTGACCCTGTACTTACATGAGAATTATCCCGCACAAACATACATACATACGAATCAAACTGATAACCTTTCTTTTGAATTCGGTTAAAACACCAAAACCTTCTCCTAAATGTAACAAATACTTATCTAAAAACTGCATCAAAATCTGTGCAACCAAACGCGAGATAATCGCGGACAAACATATTACATACATTCAAACATACAGATGAAATTGAGAAGCTCTTTTCTTTTTAAGTGAATTAAAAAGTATAGGTAGGTACTATCTAGTGACTGTATCTTAATCGACACGGTTCCAGGTTCAATTTCTCGCTGTTAGTTTCGTATTAAAATGCATACCTAATAATTGTTCGTCTCTTATCTGGGTATTTATATTTATATATGTATGTAGGTAGGTACACTTCCTCATGTTGGACTGGGAATTAAAGAAACACTTAGAATATGCTAACTGCCAACTCTTCCCACAAAGTAGAAACCAGTAAATAAGACGCGAGCCTTCAGCTTTATCGCGGGCGGAAGGCTGTCTACCTATCACCACTATACCTATTCATGTTCTATCTTATGGTTATGATTATGACCCTCGAAATGTACTTATGTCAAATGTAGTGTCATATAGCTCTAGAACCACATGGTGCTCTCTGCCTACTCCGACAGGAATTATAGACGCATATAGTATACATACGTATGTATGTGTACGGCCGGTTTGGTCGAGTGGTACTGGCGCCGCTGCCTTTTGATCGATTCCCAGTTGGGGTAAATATTTGTGTAAAAAGCATTTGTGTCCATCTTTGTGTATGTTCCGAGGCACTCACGACACAAATTAAAACCTTAATATTTGAGCTTAAGAATGTGCAGCGATTGTATGTATGGAGGTAGGTAGGCTTCAAAAGATACACGGTACTACAAGACAAACCTTTAATGTCATTAACCCTTACACTCAGAACAGTTTATGTAAACTGGGCGCTACCTCGCTCACGGCGCTAATGGCGGCATGACGCATGACTAGGCACTTGTGCCCCTAATAAAACGCACTACCGTAAGCTCAGGAACCGGGCACATGTGCCCACTATACGGCCACGTTCAAAAGTAGACATTTACAGTGCTTATCTCTATCTTTCGTGTTGTAACTTGTGAGAAAAAACGAGATAAATATACCCTCCTTCATTTGGTAGCATAATAATACGAGTCACTCTTGACAGATAAACAGAAAATCATTCGTAAAATGCGGCTAACTTCGTGCGCAAGACGAACTAAAGTGCAGTGATTGTTTTGGTTTATTTTCATAGAAATAAGAATTATTGGATAAATAGCAATAGAAATGTGACTGTGTGAATATTAACCGGTTGTTTTTATTGTTTTGAAGTTATTTCCGCTTCCATTTTGATATAAAAAAAATTGACAAAGTTAGGTTATAACATTTCGGCAATGTTTTGCAATTTTCGTTATTTTGAGTATTTTCGTCGTATATATTATAAAAAACCCACTTGATTCTTAAAAATAAATATATTTATAAGAAATCTGTATAGTTTTACTTATAAAAAACGCATTGATTAAATTATTACAAGGAAAAGTTTTTACATAAAAAAATCTCATTTTTTTAAAAAAGTGTTTCCTCAAATTTCTAATAAATCTAATATGATAGGTGTCAAAGACTTTATGTAATAGGATTCTTTACATTATCATCATTATAGGGCATAAATTATTTCATACCAATTAAATTTTATACTATAATAAGTATCATCATTTGTGAAGATGGAGTACGATTTTCCGAATTCATACTTTGGTGTACGATATATTATTTTAGACAAATAAATAACTGAAGAAAAAGAAATATATAAATAATAAATATATTTCCCATTCTAAAACTTTTTATTTCATTCACATACATACATTACTTTTTAAGTTACATTCATTTTTTGTAATACATGTCTAGTCATGCGTCATGCCGCCATTAGCGCCGTGAGCGAGGTAGCGCCCAGTTTACATAAACTGTTCTGAGTGTAAGGGTTAATGACATTAAAGGTTTGTCTTGTAGTACCGTGTATCTTTTGAAGCCTACCTACCTCCATACATACAATCGCTGCACATTCTTAAGCTCAAATATTAAGGTTTTAATTTGTGTCGTGAGTGCCTCGGAACATACACAAAGATGGACACAAATGCTTTTTACACAAATATTTACCCCAACTGGGAAAAACATGTCGGGTAGGGACTTGGCTCTACTTAGACATGTGTGAATGATACCGGAGAGGAGATACCTAGGAGATGTCGTAACAGCCTCAGTGAAGAGATACAATTCACATATCATGTCATGTACAAAATTGAAAATCCAAAATCCAAAATCCAAAATCCAAAATCCAAAATCCAAAATCCAAAATCCAAAATCGGAAATCCAAAATCCAAAATCGGAAATCCGATTTTTGGAAATTGTGCTGGGAGCTTGGTCTGGTTTCAGATAATGAGAAAGACATATGAAAAGGTACGGAATGTGGTTTGCAGACGTGATTACGACACTTTTAAGAATAAAAAAAGGCGTGCACGCCGACAAAGGGACGATACATTAAAACTTGAAAGTACGAATCTGTTGTAAACTAGCATAGACGACCGGATCAGTGTGAAAAACTCCACAAAACGATAGATATCAATTATCAATGTTCCTTAAGGTTCACATATGAGATTCGTATCGTCATAGCCTTCGAAATGGATTAAGGATTCAGCGCAAAAGTTTGGAATTATTGTACATAGTCGAGATCAGGACTATAAACAATCACAGGTAGTAGTAACTTCGGTGAACAGCCTTCGAACGCATTACGGTTGGGTCACCAACCTAAAAATCATGTAAATACAGGCAATAGTAACTTCGGTGAACAGCCTTTATAGCTAGTCGAGATAACGACGATAAATAATCATAGGCAGTAGTAGCATTAGCGAACAGCCTTAAATGGATATAAAATCCACGAATGAAAATAAGCTTTGGTATTTTATATCTTAGCAAATCTCACATCAAATATAAGAGACGTTAGTAGTCACAAGCGAAAGCGTTTCATATAAAGACGTTTGGGTAGCGTCTGTAGTTTACAGTCCTTACCTACTGTAAACTACGTTAACCACCTATAAGGTGGAATATTAAGTTGGGGCACCAACTATAAATATATGTAGGTAAGTTTTACCGTTCTTTTAGAGAACGAGAAACAGACAATAGTAACTACGGTGAACAGTCTTCGAATGCATTACGGTTGGGGCACCAACCTTAAAATTATGTAGGTAAACTTATGATTCGTCCTTCTAGGGATGTTATATGATAATTTCATATAAAGGCGTGCGTAGCATGGCGCCTATAGTTGAAGTCTTGTCAACTTCAACTACATTAACCACCTATAAGGTGGAATATTAAGTTGGGGCACCAACTATAAAGAAATGTAACTTCAGGCGGTAGTAGCTTCGGCGAACAGCCTTTCGGTATTGGTTTACTGGAAAACATACAATAACGGTTGGGTCACCAACCTTAAAGAAATGTAACCTCAGGCGGTAGTAGCTTCGGCGAACAGCCTTTCGGTATAGAATTACTGAAAACACACACTAAACACTGGAGTTACGACTCGAGCTCTTGAAGAGCCGGAAGGCGGTCTTCAACATGGGCGTCGGGAAGCCGACTTAAAATAAACTTGTCGGGCAGCCGACATAAAATACACTAATTAGAGTCGGGGAGCTGACTATAAACGATACTGCATGACGTAAGACCTTGCCGAAGGATCGTAGCGCAGGCAGTCCGGGCTATGACCCAACCAAGGGAGCTGCCAATTGCTTTGGAGTTCTCGGGCAAGACCCACCCGATCGGTTTCAGCCACAGAAGTGGTTGTGCCGATCCCTCAAACAGTCTTCGGACTGCAACGTTCCTCAAACAGTTTTCGGACTGCAACGATACTGAAGGGACCAATTGTTGCCGGTGGGGGTCGCCTCACAATCCGCATAGTAGAAGATAGGATGTCGACCATAGAAGGGAGCGGTGGCCGGAGCTCCCTTCCTCTTCACCCCCATAAACTATATGCTTGTCTAACCAAAATTGCTTATTCAGGGGTGTTGAAGAGACTGGCAACGAATAAGCAAAGATTGAGATACCAAAGTACTTAAAAAGGCTCTGGGTACTATATGACAAAAATAAACACAACGTAGGGATCCTTGGGAAAGACCATTGCCATTGCCAATGACTACGGTCATTGGCTATTTTATAAAGAGATTAATTAGTCTCTAGAGAGATCGAATTAAGACATTAATCCTTGAGGAAGATCATTGTCAGAGCCAGCGACTACGGTCGTTGGCTAATTTTTGCTAAAGATTAAATAATCTTTAGAGAGAGAAAAACTTGAAAGGTTGGTGGACTTTCAAGTTAACAATTATTATATTGTGGAGAAAGGAATTAGTCACATTTGGTGCCGTGACCAGGATGAGTCCGCACGGCCATTGATGGTTATAAACCATCACATTTGTTGCTTGTGAAAAATGGAATAAGTTTTAAAACTTTGGAATCTCAATCATTGGTTATTCGGAAATACAACCTGAAGTTTATGCTGGGGGTTGTATGGAATGGGGGTTGTATTACTCTCATTAGTTGTAAGATGAGAAGTTTAAAAACTTGTAAATAAATGGAGTTTCCATTGTTGCAGGTACTGATCATCTAAGTTGCTGAAGGGTGATTTCAAGTAAGGTTTGCCGCAGAACCAAGCCAAATTACAGTCGAGTACAGGGAGCTCGAACTGCTTATGAGTCATTTTATATGAACTCCATTAGTTAAGAGTAATCAGTGATCTGTGATTTGACAGACATAAGGACAAATCTAAGATTTGTGAATATGAGTGATTACGAAGAGGAGCATCTGGCTGAGGAGCCGCAGCCAGTAAAGGAGCCAAAGAAGAAGAGACAGGTGAGAGGAAGAAAACGCAAGCACGAAGAAGATGAAGGAGTTGAAGGCGCTCCGCAATTCCAATCAAAGAAAATTGGAATGTTGTATAAACTGTTTAAGAAAACAACGGACTCCATAGAGGGTCGACTGATAAGAGCTGGGCCACATTGTTGCCAGAAGTGGAAAAATTGTATAATAATACATATCATGACAGTACTGGATTTACTCCAAATGAGGTACTGCATGGGGAATCAAATAGAATGTCGTTTGATCGATATCTTTTCTTAAAGAAAGGACGCTTGGATGTAAATGTTATTAGAGAAAAGGTCAGAGAGAACCTTAAGAAAGCAAGTGAGGATAGAACTCATAAGTACAATAAGTACCATAGGTTGATCCAATATAAGATTGGAGATTATGTTAAATTAAAGAGATGTAATATGTCGAGTGCTGAGAAAAAGATCATAAGCAAATTCGATTTATTGTATGAAGGCCCATATATTGTCGCAGAAGTGCCAAGACCCTATGTATACACTTTGGTGGACCCTGAGACTAATGTAGTCCGAGGTAATTTTAATACAATAAATATTTCAAAGTACTATAAATAAAGATAAGGTGTTGTAGCGTAATAAGGAATGTGATACCAATTACTCTTAAGAGTAATGCATAAATTGGCTTTGTGGCGAAAAGCAATTTTGAAGATTGAGATTAAAACAAAGACTTGGCTTTGTGGTGAAATAATCATTATAAAATAATTGGTAATTAATTAAGAAATAATATGTTGGGGTTTTTGGTGGATTGGGAGTGGCCCAATCTATTCTACTCTTAGTCTTCTCAACATAATAATGAGATTGCCAGAAGTTGAGAAGTCAAGCATTAAAGTGAGTTTAAGAAAATTGTGTTGAGAGGTTGGGGTAGGATAGATTGGTGGGGTGTAGGGCGGCCACTCTTCGGGGAGGGTAGTTTTTTTTTTTTTTTTAAGAAAAATTAAAGATATGAATTATTGGAAAAGTTATGAAAACAAAGGTGGTTGTTTTATTGGTAATATGGTGTTGGAAAAAGGTAAAAACAAAGGTGGTTGTTTTGGTAAGGTAAAAGGACTTGGAGGATCAGATGTGGTGGTACTGCATTATGCAGGGGAATTAAATATGAGTTATTAACTTATATTTAATTCAAATATATTTGTGATACAATGTCGGCCTACTTGGTGATATATGCAATGTCCAAGTGGTATTGTATTATATCGTGAAGCTGGGTTAATAGGTCGTTTAAATTTGCTATATTGGGTTGAAAACAGAGTAATTTCTATTACTCTACATCTGATATAGCGGAATTTTGCATTACTAAGTGTTGGAACTTAGTTAACTGTTATAATCATTTTAGAGTAATCTCTCTAAGTCCGAGTTGAGTGACGATGTTATGAAAACGAACTGAAACATATACGAAAATCGCATGAAGATAAGATATGGCGTTAGCACGCGTTGTGTATGTTATTCTTCCCCAAACTGTAGAAGGGGAGGTGTGTTGGGTAACATGCGATAGGTTTGTGCCGATCCTAGAAGGAGGTGGTCTTGAACAAACATTGCTCATACAACGTTTAAATCAAGAAGAAATGAGAATGTAAAATATGCAATAAGAGTGAAAGTTTTTATTTTATTTGGGGAGATAAAATAACAAACAGATGGAAGAATAGGAGTTGAACACATAAGTGTTCAAAAATAAGTTGGTCATTTGTAAGATTCCTTCTGATGGCTATAATAATAATGCGATAGTAATAATAATGAACAATTATTATTAAATACCAGCCTTAGAAGACTGGCTCTTGAGTCATGTCTATCTTTGGTAAATTCCACTATAGCGAAGCTATAAGGAATTAAGGGGGTTGAATGTAACGACATGCCCCTGACGGATTGAAATATTAAGTTGGGGACTTATATTTCAATCTTAATATTGTTGGAAGATCAATATTGTTTTGGGAATATGATAGGACTTGTTCTTAAGCTGAGCTCTATCTAATTCCATCAAAATAAAATTTTATATCGTTCCTGTATTAAGATTTTCTTTTTTTGTATGAAAACGCGGACGATCATTTAAACTCGTTCATATATGTATAGGCGGGGACGCGGACCCGCCGAGACGTGAGTAAATGTTGTCAGAGAGGAGATATCAAGTGGATATCGTAATAGCCTCAATGATGAAATACAATATTACTAAAACATGTCGGGTAGGGACTTGGCTCTACTTAGACATGTGTGAATGATACCGGAGAGGAGATACCTAGGAGATGTCGTAACAGCCTCAGTGAAGAGATACAATTCACATATCATGTCATGTACAAAATTGAAAATCCAAAATCCAAAATCCAAAATCCAAAATCCAAAATCCAAAATCCAAAATCCAAAATCCAAAATCCAAAATCCAAAATCCAAAATCCAAAATCCAAAATCCAAAATCCAAAATCCAAAATCCAAAATCCAAAATCCAAAATCCAAAATCCAAAATCCAAAATCCAAAATCCAAAATCCAAAATCCAAAATCCAAAATCCAAAATCCAAAATCCAAAATCCAAAATCCAAAATCCAAAATCCAAAATCCAAAATCCAAAATCCAAAATCCAAAATCGGAAATCCAAAATCCAAAATCGGAAATCCGATTTTTGGAAATTGTGCTGGGAGCTTGGTCTGGTTTCAGATAATGAGAAAGACATATGAAAAGGTACGGAATGTGGTTTGCAGACGTGATTACGACACTTTTAAGAATAAAAAAAGGCGTGCACGCCGACAAAGGGACGATACATTAAAACTTGAAAGTACGAATCTGTTGTAAACTAGCATAGACGACCGGATCAGTGTGAAAAACTCCACAAAACGATAGATATCAATTATCAATGTTCCTTAAGGTTCACATATGAGATTCGTATCGTCATAGCCTTCGAAATGGATTAAGGATTCAGCGCAAAAGTTTGGAATTATTGTACATAGTCGAGATCAGGACTATAAACAATCACAGGTAGTAGTAACTTCGGTGAACAGCCTTCGAACGCATTACGGTTGGGTCACCAACCTAAAAATCATGTAAATACAGGCAATAGTAACTTCGGTGAACAGCCTTTATAGCTAGTCGAGATAACGACGATAAATAATCATAGGCAGTAGTAGCATTAGCGAACAGCCTTAAATGGATATAAAATCCACGAATGAAAATAAGCTTTGGTATTTTATATCTTAGCAAATCTCACATCAAATATAAGAGACGTTAGTAGTCACAAGCGAAAGCGTTTCATATAAAGACGTTTGGGTAGCGTCTGTAGTTTACAGTCCTTACCTACTGTAAACTACGTTAACCACCTATAAGGTGGAATATTAAGTTGGGGCACCAACTATAAATATATGTAGGTAAGTTTTACCGTTCTTTTAGAGAACGAGAAACAGACAATAGTAACTACGGTGAACAGTCTTCGAATGCATTACGGTTGGGGCACCAACCTTAAAATTATGTAGGTAAACTTATGATTCGTCCTTCTAGGAATGTTATATGATAATTTCATATAAAGGCGTGCGTAGCATGGCGCCTATAGTTGAAGTCTTGTCAACTTCAACTACATTAACCACCTATAAGGTGGAATATTAAGTTGGGGCACCAACTATAAAGAAATGTAACTTCAGGCGGTAGTAGCTTCGGCGAACAGCCTTTCGGTATTGGTTTACTGGAAAACATACAATAACGGTTGGGTCACCAACCTTAAAGAAATGTAACCTCAGGCGGTAGTAGCTTCGGCGAACAGCCTTTCGGTATAGAATTACTGAAAACACACACTAAACACTGGAGTTACGACTCGAGCTCTTGAAGAGCCGGAAGGCGGTCTTCAACATGGGCGTCGGGAAGCCGACTTAAAATAAACTTGTCGGGCAGCCGACATAAAATACACTAATTAGAGTCGGGGAGCTGACTATAAACGATACTGCATGACGTAAGACCTTGCCGAAGGATCGTAGCGCAGGCAGTCCGGGCTATGACCCAACCAAGGGAGCTGCCAATTGCTTTGGAGTTCTCGGGCAAGACCCACCCGATCGGTTTCAGCCACAGAAGTGGTTGTGCCGATCCCTCAAACAGTCTTCGGACTGCAACGTTCCTCAAACAGTTTTCGGACTGCAACGATACTGAAGGGACCAATTGTTGCCGGTGGGGGTCGCCTCACAATCCGCATAGTAGAAGATAGGATGTCGACCATAGAAGGGAGCGGTGGCCGGAGCTCCCTTCCTCTTCACCCCCATAAACTATATGCTTGTCTAACCAAAATTGCTTATTCAGGGGTGTTGAAGAGACTGGCAACGAATAAGCAAAGATTGAGATACCAAAGTACTTAAAAAGGCTCTGGGTACTATATGACAAAAATAAACACAACGTAGGGATCCTTGGGAAAGACCATTGCCATTGCCAATGACTACGGTCATTGGCTATTTTATAAAGAGATTAATTAGTCTCTAGAGAGATCGAATTAAGACATTAATCCTTGAGGAAGATCATTGTCAGAGCCAGCGACTACGGTCGTTGGCTAATTTTTGCTAAAGATTAAATAATCTTTAGAGAGAGAAAAACTTGAAAGGTTGGTGGACTTTCAAGTTAACAATTATTATATTGTGGAGAAAGGAATTAGTCACATTTGGTGCCGTGACCAGGATGAGTCCGCACGGCCATTGATGGTTATAAACCATCACATTTGTTGCTTGTGAAAAATGGAATAAGTTTTAAAACTTTGGAATCTCAATCATTGGTTATTCGGAAATACAACCTGAAGTTTATGCTGGGGGTTGTATGGAATGGGGGTTGTATTACTCTCATTAGTTGTAAGATGAGAAGTTTAAAAACTTGTAAATAAATGGAGTTTCCATTGTTGCAGGTACTGATCATCTAAGTTGCTGAAGGGTGATTTCAAGTAAGGTTTGCCGCAGAACCAAGCCAAATTACAGTCGAGTACAGGGAGCTCGAACTGCTTATGAGTCATTTTATATGAACTCCATTAGTTAAGAGTAATCAGTGATCTGTGATTTGACAGACATAAGGACAAATCTAAGATTTGTGAATATGAGTGATTACGAAGAGGAGCATCTGGCTGAGGAGCCGCAGCCAGTAAAGGAGCCAAAGAAGAAGAGACAGGTGAGAGGAAGAAAACGCAAGCACGAAGAAGATGAAGGAGTTGAAGGCGCTCCGCAATTCCAATCAAAGAAAATTGGAATGTTGTATAAACTGTTTAAGAAAACAACGGACTCCATAGAGGGTCGACTGATAAGAGCTGGGCCACATTGTTGCCAGAAGTGGAAAAATTGTATAATAATACATATCATGACAGTACTGGATTTACTCCAAATGAGGTACTGCATGGGGAATCAAATAGAATGTCGTTTGATCGATATCTTTTCTTAAAGAAAGGACGCTTGGATGTAAATGTTATTAGAGAAAAGGTCAGAGAGAACCTTAAGAAAGCAAGTGAGGATAGAACTCATAAGTACAATAAGTACCATAGGTTGATCCAATATAAGATTGGAGATTATGTTAAATTAAAGAGATGTAATATGTCGAGTGCTGAGAAAAAGATCATAAGCAAATTCGATTTATTGTATGAAGGCCCATATATTGTCGCAGAAGTGCCAAGACCCTATGTATACACTTTGGTGGACCCTGAGACTAATGTAGTCCGAGGTAATTTTAATACAATAAATATTTCAAAGTACTATAAATAAAGATAAGGTGTTGTAGCGTAATAAGGAATGTGATACCAATTACTCTTAAGAGTAATGCATAAATTGGCTTTGTGGCGAAAAGCAATTTTGAAGATTGAGATTAAAACAAAGACTTGGCTTTGTGGTGAAATAATCATTATAAAATAATTGGTAATTAATTAAGAAATAATATGTTGGGGTTTTTGGTGGATTGGGAGTGGCCCAATCTATTCTACTCTTAGTCTTCTCAACATAATAATGAGATTGCCAGAAGTTGAGAAGTCAAGCATTAAAGTGAGTTTAAGAAAATTGTGTTGAGAGGTTGGGGTAGGATAGATTGGTGGGGTGTAGGGCGGCCACTCTTCGGGGAGGGTAGTTTTTTTTTTTTTTTTAAGAAAAATTAAAGATATGAATTATTGGAAAAGTTATGAAAACAAAGGTGGTTGTTTTATTGGTAATATGGTGTTGGAAAAAGGTAAAAACAAAGGTGGTTGTTTTGGTAAGGTAAAAGGACTTGGAGGATCAGATGTGGTGGTACTGCATTATGCAGGGGAATTAAATATGAGTTATTAACTTATATTTAATTCAAATATATTTGTGATACAATGTCGGCCTACTTGGTGATATATGCAATGTCCAAGTGGTATTGTATTATATCGTGAAGCTGGGTTAATAGGTCGTTTAAATTTGCTATATTGGGTTGAAAACAGAGTAATTTCTATTACTCTACATCTGATATAGCGGAATTTTGCATTACTAAGTGTTGGAACTTAGTTAACTGTTATAATCATTTTAGAGTAATCTCTCTAAGTCCGAGTTGAGTGACGATGTTATGAAAACGAACTGAAACATATACGAAAATCGCATGAAGATAAGATATGGCGTTAGCACGCGTTGTGTATGTTATTCTTCCCCAAACTGTAGAAGGGGAGGTGTGTTGGGTAACATGCGATAGGTTTGTGCCGATCCTAGAAGGAGGTGGTCTTGAACAAACATTGCTCATACAACGTTTAAATCAAGAAGAAATGAGAATGTAAAATATGCAATAAGAGTGAAAGTTTTTATTTTATTTGGGGAGATAAAATAACAAACAGATGGAAGAATAGGAGTTGAACACATAAGTGTTCAAAAATAAGTTGGTCATTTGTAAGATTCCTTCTGATGGCTATAATAATAATGCGATAGTAATAATAATGAACAATTATTATTAAATACCAGCCTTAGAAGACTGGCTCTTGAGTCATGTCTATCTTTGGTAAATTCCACTATAGCGAAGCTATAAGGAATTAAGGGGGTTGAATGTAACGACATGCCCCTGACGGATTGAAATATTAAGTTGGGGACTTATATTTCAATCTTAATATTGTTGGAAGATCAATATTGTTTTGGGAATATGATAGGACTTGTTCTTAAGCTGAGCTCTATCTAATTCCATCAAAATAAAATTTTATATCGTTCCTGTATTAAGATTTTCTTTTTTTGTATGAAAACGCGGACGATCATTTAAACTCGTTCATATATGTATAGGCGGGGACGCGGACCCGCCGAGACGTGAGTAAATGTTGTCAGAGAGGAGATATCAAGTGGATATCGTAATAGCCTCAATGATGAAATACAATATTACTAAAACATGTCGGGTAGGGACTTGGCTCTACTTAGACATGTGTGAATGATACCGGAGAGGAGATACCTAGGAGATGTCGTAACAGCCTCAGTGAAGAGATACAATTCACATATCATGTCATGTACAAAATTGAAAATCCAAAATCCAAAATCCAAAATCCAAAATCCAAAATCCAAAATCCAAAATCCAAAATCCAAAATCCAAAATCCAAAATCCAAAATCCAAAATCCAAAATCCAAAATCCAAAATCCAAAATCCAAAATCCAAAATCCAAAATCCAAAATCCAAAATCCAAAATCCAAAATCCAAAATCCAAAATCCAAAATCGGAAATCCAAAATCCAAAATCGGAAATCCGATTTTTGGAAATTGTGCTGGGAGCTTGGTCTGGTTTCAGATAATGAGAAAGACATATGAAAAGGTACGGAATGTGGTTTGCAGACGTGATTACGACACTTTTAAGAATAAAAAAAGGCGTGCACGCCGACAAAGGGACGATACATTAAAACTTGAAAGTACGAATCTGTTGTAAACTAGCATAGACGACCGGATCAGTGTGAAAAACTCCACAAAACGATAGATATCAATTATCAATGTTCCTTAAGGTTCACATATGAGATTCGTATCGTCATAGCCTTCGAAATGGATTAAGGATTCAGCGCAAAAGTTTGGAATTATTGTACATAGTCGAGATCAGGACTATAAACAATCACAGGTAGTAGTAACTTCGGTGAACAGCCTTCGAACGCATTACGGTTGGGTCACCAACCTAAAAATCATGTAAATACAGGCAATAGTAACTTCGGTGAACAGCCTTTATAGCTAGTCGAGATAACGACGATAAATAATCATAGGCAGTAGTAGCATTAGCGAACAGCCTTAAATGGATATAAAATCCACGAATGAAAATAAGCTTTGGTATTTTATATCTTAGCAAATCTCACATCAAATATAAGAGACGTTAGTAGTCACAAGCGAAAGCGTTTCATATAAAGACGTTTGGGTAGCGTCTGTAGTTTACAGTCCTTACCTACTGTAAACTACGTTAACCACCTATAAGGTGGAATATTAAGTTGGGGCACCAACTATAAATATATGTAGGTAAGTTTTACCGTTCTTTTAGAGAACGAGAAACAGACAATAGTAACTACGGTGAACAGTCTTCGAATGCATTACGGTTGGGGCACCAACCTTAAAATTATGTAGGTAAACTTATGATTCGTCCTTCTAGGAATGTTATATGATAATTTCATATAAAGGCGTGCGTAGCATGGCGCCTATAGTTGAAGTCTTGTCAACTTCAACTACATTAACCACCTATAAGGTGGAATATT
The DNA here is from genome assembly GCA_949987775.1 of Aproaerema taeniolella. Taxonomy (NCBI): domain Eukaryota; kingdom Metazoa; phylum Arthropoda; class Insecta; order Lepidoptera; family Gelechiidae; genus Aproaerema; species Aproaerema taeniolella. The sequence goes on from OX465244.1 coordinate 12,652,690, forward strand.
AAGTTGGGGCACCAACTATAAAGAAATGTAACTTCAGGCGGTAGTAGCTTCGGCGAACAGCCTTTCGGTATTGGTTTACTGGAAAACATACAATAACGGTTGGGTCACCAACCTTAAAGAAATGTAACCTCAGGCGGTAGTAGCTTCGGCGAACAGCCTTTCGGTATAGAATTACTGAAAACACACACTAAACACTGGAGTTACGACTCGAGCTCTTGAAGAGCCGGAAGGCGGTCTTCAACATGGGCGTCGGGAAGCCGACTTAAAATAAACTTGTCGGGCAGCCGACATAAAATACACTAATTAGAGTCGGGGAGCTGACTATAAACGATACTGCATGACGTAAGACCTTGCCGAAGGATCGTAGCGCAGGCAGTCCGGGCTATGACCCAACCAAGGGAGCTGCCAATTGCTTTGGAGTTCTCGGGCAAGACCCACCCGATCGGTTTCAGCCACAGAAGTGGTTGTGCCGATCCCTCAAACAGTCTTCGGACTGCAACGTTCCTCAAACAGTTTTCGGACTGCAACGATACTGAAGGGACCAATTGTTGCCGGTGGGGGTCGCCTCACAATCCGCATAGTAGAAGATAGGATGTCGACCATAGAAGGGAGCGGTGGCCGGAGCTCCCTTCCTCTTCACCCCCATAAACTATATGCTTGTCTAACCAAAATTGCTTATTCAGGGGTGTTGAAGAGACTGGCAATGAATAAGCAAAGATTGAGATACCAAAGTACTTAAAAAGGCTCTGGGTACTATATGACAAAAATAAACACAACGTAGGGATCCTTGGGAAAGACCATTGCCATTGCCAATGACTACGGTCATTGGCTATTTTATAAAGAGATTAATTAGTCTCTAGAGAGATCGAATTAAGACATTAATCCTTGAGGAAGATCATTGTCAGAGCCAGCGACTACGGTCGTTGGCTAATTTTTGCTAAAGATTAAATAATCTTTAGAGAGAGAAAAACTTGAAAGGTTGGTGGACTTTCAAGTTAACAATTATTATATTGTGGAGAAAGGAATTAGTCACAACGCCTAAACCGCTGAACCGATTTTGATGAATTTTGGTACAGAGATAGATTAGAGCCTGGGAAAGGACATAGGCTACATTTTATCCCACAGTTGGGCACGATATAACCTGTAGTCCACGCGGGCGGAGCCGCGGGCGGAAAGCTAGTACATAATATTTAAAGGGTACATCCAATTAAAATGCTCACCAAAATGTGTTTCCTGAAGTATTGTAGATATGAAGCTATATAACATCTACCTATTTATTTGGTACTTATTTGAAATATGTATTTATAAATTACATTTTAGCTAACATACCTACCTAAAACTCTTACTTCATCATATCTAAAAATACTTCCCTGCTGGACAAGGAATGAAAAAAAACCATAGAATGTACCAGTTACCAACTCTTCCCAGGCATACTGTAAAAGCCAGTAAGTGAGATGCAAGGGTTTTGCTATAACTACCATTATTGCTTACCCCTAAGAATAAAAAATTTGAGAGTATGGACCTAAAACTCTCATACTCGTAGGTCAAAAGAAATATTAGGTACTAAATTTAAAAATAAAGTGTAGGTAGCAGGTGTTTTTGTATTTATAAAGTTAAAAATACTTGGATAATTAGTTTTTCTAACAAATAAAACTACACCTACCAAGCATGCAGTTTTAAAAAGACAGAGAGAAAACACAACTAAAAAGAAAACCAGTTCAACAATGAGATTGAAAAAAAAGGAAGGTTCAGCTTATTCTATATCAATAGGTATGTAGATTTCTTAGACGGTTATTAAAAAAAACAGTCTTCTGACAACATATTTTAGCATTAGATGGGAAACACAATTAAGTGCCTAATATTTTCTATAATAATACTATTGAATAGGCCTTGAGAAAATACTCTTACTTTTCATATTTTCTGGCATCATTAAATTAAAGTTATAAGAAAATCATTGGGTCAGAGGGTCATGTTAGGGACAATAGTTACTAACATGACCCACTGACCATATTTTTAGTTAATAAAAATAGGTACATACCGGCAGCTACGCTAATTGGCGAGGCTTCCATTTTCATTGATGATACTTGAACCTATGAAGTAAAATTACATTTTAGTTAAATATTCTTCCTATTAAGAGGTAGGTACTTAAGTAAGTACATACTTACTTCTATTTAAATTTACTTACCTAAGAATCCCATTTACATTTCAAACTTTATTAATCTCAAACCTAATAGCACAGAGGGAACACCTAATTAACATGACCTTGACGTGGGAGCCCCCTGCAAGTAAGTACCTACTTACGTACCTACCTACATTAACTGCATAGGTACCAAGCTTTGATTATAATCATAGGTACCAACCAACTATACTTAAAAGACGCTTTTACGGCGAAGGAAACATTGTGGAGAAACTTGCATACCTATTAGTTAGAATATTAATATGATTCAACCCGATTGTGAGGTACCTACTTAAGTGGTTGGCGCGCCGCGTCGCAAAAGGTAGATAGGTAGGTATCTACCTAACACACTCCTACTCACAATGGTTTGACCTCATAAATCTTTCACGGTTTTTAAGCGTAGAGTACCCACTCTAAATGAAAAACTAAATAAAGCACTAAGAATAATTAAGATATTACACAGAAATCTCGTACTTAACATAAAACAATCATTCCAACGGTAACTAAGTTACTTGGGAATTTTCAGGGGTTATTTTTAGTCTTACTTACCTATATGACAATCGTTTTAGTAAATATCACTTCAAATACTTATCAACACTGTTTGCATTAAATATTATTGAAACACAACATTTAAAAACAAAAAAAAGACAAAAGATGCTACTGATTTTTTGAAATGATAGCTACTTTGTAACGGTCGTTACTAACTGTAACAAATGCACAAACTAAAACAAATAAACTTAGAAAGAAATGTTACACATATAATAATAATCACCAATAACTTAATACATTCATAAAAACATTAAAAACTGCTAAATTTATTAATAAAATAGAAATAAAACACAGTACTTACCAAGCTTCATCAAAAGGAAAATGAATTTAAAAAAATGGGAATACCATACCATGCTAAATCAAAATCAATAACTCAAAAATGTCCTAAAATAATAAAAATTAAATAGATTTTGTCGCAATGCTTTTTTTCATACAGTTGTCATAAAAAAGGATTTAACATTTAACATCATTTACATAACAAAAAATGAGGATTTCCGGACCATTATTGGCTTCATAAGATATTAAGTAGCCAAAATTACCGAAAGTAAACCGAAAACCGAATTTGATAAACTAAATTGTTTATAAACCCATAAGTTATCGAAATAAATCTAATAAAACTGTACACGTAGTGCCAACAATGGACAGTCTTTTGCCTCAATGGAAACAATGCTGACCTTTTAAAGATTCAGATAGGTATCATATCATAAAGTAACTTTCTATTTATTGTCTTTATTGTGTTTTACAGCAATAATTGAAACGTGTTGTCAAACAAGTTACCGCCTGCCATATAAAAAAAAATATGTAAGTCATTCTTAATTTTGTTTATTTTATTTTATTTATTGTACAAAACCATTGTTTTAAATCTGACCGAAAAGGAACAGTATTCTTAATCTGTTTGTCACAGCAGTATACCTTGTTGATTAACGGACGAGGCTTTGACATATAACAACTCGTAATGGCTATCTCCTTGATATTGGAGACTTCGCCAGTCCATATTTTAATTTTTATTAATTTGATAAGAACATTAGAGATTTCTTTAATATTTTGGTTCGCGCGGAGTGGATTATGGAGGGAAGAAGGGGGTGGATAGGAGAGGGTACTATCCCCTTATGATTCCCACCGCGTGGAAACCGATATTATTATTTTTAAATGAAATTTAGATTTTAAAGTTACGTATGGGACGGTTGCGCGGAACTGCGACAAGAGCTGAACGCAAACAAAGTCGTTTCTGGCACTCCGCCGTCCGCTGCCGCGGCACGCTCACTTCTGGACTACTGTAATATGAATTTATTAATTGGACGCTATTTTGTCCACCAGTTTATTTTGTCTACGTTCACTATGTAAGTAAATGAGAAAATAAGTAAAAGCTGTTACGGGAAAAATCCCAGCGAACTATCAAATGTGCTTCTGACTTAATACAGTAATAATAATTTTCACTTATTTTAGATTCAATTTAAGTACTTTGATTAAGTTCCTCATATTTTTCATACACTTTTTTATAATTTAAAATGTGATTTTTTTTGTTTACCTTTGACTGACAAAATTAGCTAAGATTGTAAACATTCGCCTTATTTTGGCAACACCGTTTTTGTTAAACATTTATCATTATAAGGCAGAGGTCAACACTAAGATACAGCCAAAACTTTTGTATAAAATATTGATCCTCAGAAAAGCATATTGATCAAAACATGAGGCAAATATATTTATATGAATATATGGTATGAAAACAGCGTAAGAGCTACATTTTTCTTTAAGGAAAATAAAATATTTAAATATGTAATGAAGAAATAATTTTAAAAAAATGGCTGTACGTACGGCTCAGTTCTTTGCCTATTTAAATACACTCGTGCTCGTGCCTATAGTGCATCTATCTATTATTGTGATTTTAAATTTACTTTGGAAACGAAGGAAAACTTCTTTCCTCATTGCCCTATTTGCCCTAGTCTTATCTCGATCTTATCCTCGTAGGTACCGCTTATTGTTTGTACCGTAATCTCTTGTAGTTTCCAACCTTGACATTGGTCGCTGGGTCATTATCTTAACCTTTAAAGACAGAGCCCTAAACATAAAAGTTGATTGATTGATACTCGGATCTGTTTAGAAAGTCATAGTCGCTTGATTGTGTGTTATTAGAGACAAAGGTAAATCTTATTTGTTTCCTAATTTAATTAATAAGTCACTAACTACTCAGAGATAAAAATATTTTTTTATATTTCATTGTAATTATAATTGGTTAAAGTTATCATTAGTCACTGCTCATCCAAACTTGCCAAAGTTATTATAGTCGGACAAAGGAAAAGGGGCAGTTACATAGAATTAATGTTTTAATGTTGGGGGTTTATATCTATTTCAATTAATTGGCTTTTAAAGATTATTAACCCAACATGGAGTAATTCTAACAAATAATTTGTTTTACAGATTCATGAAACGCTTATACAACCAACTAAGTATATGAATGAGTTACCAGCAGACTTAAACTTAATTAAGTACCTTGTTCACAAAAGTGATAGCCATTGAGGTAGATATGGTCAGGAGCAGTGACCACATACTGGAAAGCATGGTGAAAGGAGACAAAGTGAGCAAAGTGGACCGATGATGATTGTGACTTTAGTAACAAACGCATTAGAAAAATTATAGCCATTGAGGTAATACGGTCTGGAGCAGCATCCACTTACTGGAAAGCATGGTGAAGGAAGGCAAAGTGGACCCATTATGATTGTGACTTTAGTAACAAATGCATTAGAAAAAATAAAGGCTTCCTACCTGAAATAATATTGTTTAATTTGATCATTTAAGTACTTACTTCAATTTGTGGGGATGAAGAAATGTTTGTTAGTCCTTTTAGTAAAATTTACTGGATGGATTATAACAAAACTGCTGTAATATTATTTAAATAGTGAATTTAATTGACTAAGTAACACAGAGAGTGCCACTTATCAAATTTCCATAGGAATGAAGTCTCTAACGGTAAGCTTGTATAGTAGCTATTTATGTTTCTATGGGCTACTCTCAGTGACCATAAACATACACCTACATGACCTACGACCAGAATCGTGTTTTAAATAGGTATGTATACTTACTGAAGAGAAGTATCCCAGTGGTAAAGCTCGTGTTCAGAATCAGTTTTTGAAAGCAGTGTGGTCTTTTTAAACAAGTTATGAGTACCTAACTACTAACGAGTAAAATATTAGTTAATGCTTTAATAGGTAATGCTCTTTTTAATTAGCGTTGAAAAAGCCAAAATTTTGTTAGAAATTCTAATTCTTGTTTATACCTACTTACTTACCTGAAAAGTATACTTTTACTTTCTAAATGCTTCCCTATATTTATTACACAATTGCTCTAAAAATTTTTTAGGTTAAGAATTGTGTGAAGATTGTAATTATGTATACTTACCAACCTACTTAATAAGTCGCTAATTTAGTTTCGACACACATACTTAGGTACTTAAATGTTTCTATATAATTAAAAAAAAATTCACTTCACCATAGGCACCTAACCTAAAATAAAATAAAAACTTATTTTAAGTATTATTTACTTAGTGTTTTTTGTACATACACTAAACATACCTACTTATAAAAGAAATATGCAAAGAGGAGACGACACAACAGGCACGGCTTATTTATAGGAATACATTTCTTACAGCAGACCTAACAACATAGATTGGATTGGTTTTGTATAAACCAAATTTGTATTTTACTTGCCTAAAACTTATAAGTCATTTTTATTTTGTGAGCAACAATAGCCAAAGACAAACTAAACAGGTAATAAAATAAGTAAATACTTACTTAGGTACCTATTTATTTCTTGGAAATGTAAGTACTTATATAATTCACTTAAATTACCATGGTAGCAGCGTAAAGAATCTATTAAGTAAGTAAATAATTAAAAAGCAGCTCCCCTAAAAACAACCTAGGTACAAACCTATGCCGATGAGTATGGTATACCGATAGGTACTTACAATTAAATACGTGTCCGTTTCTATTTTTAATAGATAACATTTTCAAAATCAATAACTCAGAAAACCTGTTAAACAAAACCCGTTCTCAATAGGTACCTACCTAGTATCAAAAAAGTGCAAGTCCGCCATCTTGGTTTTAAATTTAAAATCAATGTCATACACGGTATTAAAACCTTCAAAAACATATTACCTAACCGACACCCATGACGTCATTTTCAAAAAAAGTGCACGTCCGGATTCAAGATGTTGAATTTCGAAATGAATGTCGTAATCGAAATAAGCATCCCCGAAAACCCAATATATAACACCGATGACTGCTTTTTACAAAAAATACATGTCCGCCATCTTGGATTTCAAAAAAGATGTCATTTTTGGAATAAGCACCCCCGGAAACCTAAGAAACGACACCAATGACGGATTTTATTCAAAAATGCATGTCCGTCATCTTGGATTTCAAAACGTATGTCATTTTCGGAATCAGCACCCCCGAAAACCTATTAAACGACACCCATGACGGTATTTTCCAAAAAATCCATGTCCGCCATCTTGGACTTCAAAATGGATGTCATTTTCGAAATCAGCACCCCTGAAAACCTATAAAACGACACCCATGTCGGTATGATCGCGGTCGGCTGGTAATATGCTTGGTGACGCTTCGGGCTTCGCCCTACGCGGAGCTCGGCCTTCGGCCTCGCCCTATGCGCAGCTCGCCTCGGCTTACGGCCTCGCCTCGCGCGTTCGGCTCGGTCTTCGACCTCGCCTCACCTTTAGAATCTAAACTTGCCGCCATCTAGAATTGGGGGGGGGACGCTCCGGGCTTCGCCCTACGCGGAGTTCGGCCTTCGGCCTCACACTATGCGCGGCTCAGCTCGGCCTTAGGCCTCGCCTCGCGCGTTCGGCTCGGTCTTCGACCTCGCCTCACCTTAAAAATCTAAACTTGTATGGCGGCCATCTTTGATTGGGGGGGAGGACGCTCCGGGCTTCGCCCTACGCGGAGTTCGGCCTTCGGCCTCACCCTATACGCGGCTCGCCTCGCGCGTTCGGCTCGGTCTTCGACCTCGCCTCACCTTTTGAATCTAAACTTGTATGGCGGCCATCTTGGATTTGGGGGGGGGGACGCTCCGGGCTACGCCCTGCGCGGAGCTCGGCCTTCGGCCTCGCCTTTTACGCAGCTCGCCTCGGCCTACGGCCTCGCCTCGCGGCGTGGCGTCGTGGTTCAGCTCGGCCTGCGGCCTCGCCTCACCACTCCTTGTATGGCGGCCATCTTGGAAAATGGTGGAATCGAAAAACTGACCCGATATTCGGAATCTTCGACCCCCAAACCCCCCAGATACCGATTTTCGTCCGGATCGGAGCAACTTCATTTCCGGCCGCCATCTTGGATCCGCCATCTTGAAAAAAAAATTTGACAGCCACCTGCCCCTCACCTCCTTGTAAAACATTTGTTCGAGCACACCCCACTTATGTCAAACGGTTCCGGAGATACAGCAATAATCATTTTGTATGGCGGCCATCTTGTTTTTGCGAAAATCGAAAAAATGACGTCACCGGTAGAATTCGACCAGGGTGTGGGTCGACTTTTGTTCGAGCGCAACCGCTCCATCTGCAACGGTTCGCCCGGGAAGGTGGGTCGCCACCCGATGAGAAGGTGGATCCGAGGATCTCGAGGTTTTTCCGTACCCTCCGCACCACCCTCTCTACACCTTCCATACAAAGTTTTCACCTCCCGCCGCTCCATCTGGGAGAACAATTCTGTCACCCAGTCAGTGAGTGAGTGAGTGAGTGGTATTGCAGCTTTATATAATATAATAACTAGGTTTCGCGTGGTGCGCGACCTGCTAAAGCAGGCCGCGAGGCGGTTGTGCTACCATATTTGTAGGGTCAAAAAGGCGTTCATTTAGTTTTTTGTAATTTTTTTTGAAAACACATGTCGGACATCTTGGATTTCAAAATGGATGTCATTTACGGAATCAGCAACCCCGAAAACCTATTAAACGACACCCATGTCGGCATGCCCGAAAATTTCATGGCGGTCAGCCGGTAATATGCTTGGTGACGCTTCGGGTTTCGCCCTACGCGGAGCTCGGCCTTCGGCCTCGCAATATACGCAGCTCGCCTCGGCCTACGGCCACGGCTCGCGCGTTCGGCTCGGTCTGCGACCTCGCCTCACCTTAAAAATCTAAACTTGTATGGCGGCCATCTTTGATTGGGGGGGGGGACGCTCCGGGCTTCGCCCTACGCGGAGTTCGGCCTTTGGCCTCACCCTATACGCGGCTCGGTCTTCGACCTCACCTCACCTTAAGAATCTAAACTTACCGCCATCTAGAATTCGGGGGGGGGACGCTCCGGGCTTCGCCCTACGTGGAGTTCGGCTTTTAGCCTCACACTATGCGCGGCTCAGCTCGGCCTTCGGCCTCGCCTCGTGCGTTCGGCTCGGTCTTCGACCTCGCCTAACCTTTAGAATCTAAACTTGTATGGCGGCCATCTTGGATTTGAGACGGGGACGGAGCCTCGCAACGTGGCATCGTGGTTCGGCTCGGCCTGCGGCCTCGCCTCACCAATCCTTGTATCGCGGCCATCTTGGAAAATGGTGGAATCGAATAACTGATCCAATATTCGCAATCTTTGTCTTCCAAACCCCCCAGATACCGATTTTCGTCCGGATCGGAGCAACTTCATTTCCGGCCGCCATCTTGGATCCGCCATCTTGAAAAAAAAATTTGACAGCCACCTGCCCCTTAACCCCCTGTAAAACATTTGTTCGAGCACACCCCACTTATGTCAAACGGTTCCGGAGACACAGCAATAAACATTTTGTATGGCGGCCATCTTGTTTTTTTGAAAATCGAAAAAAAATTGTTTCCGTTAGACTTTGACCAGGGTGCCGGTCGACCTTTGTTCGAGTACCACCGGTCCAACTCCAACGGTTCGCCCGGGAAGGTGGGTCGCGACCTGATAAGAAGAAGAATCCGAAGATGTCGAGGTTTTCCCATACTCGACGGAAATTTCTGACCACACCCCTCATACATCATTTTCACCTCCCGACACTCCTTCTGGGAGAACAATTATGTCAATCAGTCAGTCAGTCAGTCAGTGAGTGAGTGGTAATGTAGCTTTATATAGTATAATAACTAGGTTTCGCGTGGTGCGCGACCTGCTAAAGCAGGCTGCGAGGCGGTTGTGCTTCCCTATTTGTAGGGTCAAAAAGGCGTTCATTCTTTTTTTGGTTTTACACGGCGACCATCTTGGATTTAAAAATCGATGTTATTTTAAGAATCAGTACCCCCGAAAACCTAAAAAACGACACCCATGACGGATTTTCCCAAAAAATGCATGTCCGCCATCTTGGATTTGAAAATAAATGTCATTTTCGGGATCAGCAACCCCGAAAACCTATTAAACGACACCCATGACAGTTTTTCACAAAAAATGCATGTCCGCCATCTTGGATTTCGAAATGGATGTCATTTTTGGAATCACCACCCCCGAAAACCTATTAAACGACAACCATGTCGGTATGCCCGAAAATTTCATATCCGCCATCTTGGATTTTTGGTGGGTAGAATCGAGACGCTCCGGGCTTCGCCCTTAGCGTCACGATTCCCCCAACTAAAATCCAAGGTGGCGGATATGAAATTTTCGGATTGCGGTCGGCCGGTAAATTGCTTGGTGACGCTTCGGGCTTCACCCTACGCGGAGCTCGGCCTTCGGCCTCGCCCTATACGCAGCTCGGCTTGGCCTTCGGCCACGCCTCACCTTTAGAATCTGAACTTAAATGTCGGCCATCTTGGATTGGGGGGGGGGACGCTCCGGGCTTCGCCCTACACGGAGCTCGGCCTTCGGCCTCGCCTTATACGCAGCTTGCCTCGGCCTGCGGCCTCGCCTCGCGGCTCGTCGTGGTTCGGCTCGGCCTTCGGCCTCGCCTCACCACTCCTTGTATGGCGGCCATCTTGGAAAATGGTGAAATCGAAAAACTTACCAGATATTCGGATTCAGTGACCCCAAAAACCCCTTGATACCGAATTTGGTCCGAATCGGAGGATATACAAAACTATCAATTTTGTATGGCGGCCATCTTGTTTTTTTGAAAATCGATAAAAAATTGTTACTGTTAGACTTTGACCAGGGTGCCGGTCGACCTTTGTTCGAGCACTACCGGTCCAAGTCCAAAGGTTCGCCCGGGAAGGTGGGTCGCGACCTGATGAGGAGAAGAATCCGAAGATCCAAAGATTCGACGGTAAATTCTGACCACACCCCTCATACATCATTTTCACCTCCCGACCCTCCTTCTGGGAGAACAATTATGTCAATCACCCAGTCAGTGAGTGAGTGGTATTGCAGCTTTATATAATATAATAACTAGGTTTCGCGTGGTGCGCGACCTGCTAAAGCAGGTCGCGAGGGTTTTGTGTGGTAGGCTACAGGAGCGGGAAGGAGGGGCTTTTGGATAGGTAGGTATTATGGACTTTGCGAAAACCAAACGTTAAGAATCGAAAGTATAGAAAAAAAAGAGTACTTTAGCTAAGATAGTAGTTACTGCATTAAAAGCTAGATAAACAATTTTTTCTGAAACACGACGCACTGCCAACCCCGAAAGAATAATTGACATGAGTGTGCCTATGTACTATGAGTTTAATTCAAACAATTACTTTGCGTAGTAGGCATGAAATAACTATTGGACATAACTGTTTTTCTCCATTTTTTAAACCAATGCAATTATGATTTACAATTTTTATTGGGTAGACAGAGCTATATTTCTTAGAAAAAAAAATTGAGAGACAATAAGGAAAAATATAGAACACGACGACAGCTGCATGGGCTGCTTTCTTTTTGCCCTATTTGTGCAGAATTACCATTACTTATTTCTATGTTTACGGTGTTACATAGAAATAAAAGATTTGGCTGTATGCCTTTGTCCTTTGCCTATCCTGAAGGATAAAGAAAACTACTACTATAGTCTATGGCCTGGGAGAAATAATTTAAAAAAAAGTTAGTTGTTAGTTATTCGTCAAAATATGGCACTGCACGTCAGTAGGTACAGAAAACAATACGTCAAGTTACTCATTAGCACAAAGCCTATGCAATCTCAAGCGGAATAAGGGCCGATGTAGAGGTTAACATGAATAGCCTAATGAGCCGTCGTGTATACCTACACTTAAAACAGCGTTGTAGTTTAAAGTTTCTGTATCACACAGGCCGTTCTGCCTACCCCGAAAGGAATAATAGATGTGTGTTAGTGTGCTTCTGTCGTTAGCTATTGAATTGAAAAACTTAGGTGTCGTAATGACAAAATAATTGCTGGTTATTATCCTTTATTTTAAAATTAATCCATTCACACCTAATATTTTCTATTGGATAGGCAGAGCTGTAGATTTGAAACTATTTGATACCAGACTAACTATTTTTAGTAATATAATGAAACAATAAAATATGTGTTCATAATAAATAAAAATTTAATTACTTATACAAATATTATTACTAATACAGTTTATTTATCTAAATAAGATCGTTTCCTGCCTTAGCGTGGTTGGAAGATTTGAAAATAATTTTGACGGCGTCGCTGAACGGTTGTCGCTTTGTTGTTATCTGAAAAAATAATAAAAATGTTAATTAACTAAGTTGTTGTATCCGTAACACCTATTTTTGACTTTTATAAAATGGTGCTTTAGTCTTTAAAAGCGCACCAAATGCATTCCTTTGCATGTTTTATGACTATTATTAGTTTAACATAATTATGTTTAACGTAAATAGGAAAAAAATCAGGGAAGGCTAGGTTCAGTATTGACTTTTATAATTAATGAATGAATATTGCTACCTACTTTTCTCAGGTATACAGTTAAAGTCTGTAAGAGGGATGCGAGGGTTTTTCTGTATAATGGGCGAAAAGCTGCCCACTTCTCACCATTATGCAACTTGTTCCATCTGATAACCCTCACAATTTGTGTCAAACGTGGCATCAGTGGTTTTAGAACCACTGATGCTCTGCCTTCCCCGTTAGGGATTATGGGCGTGAGCGTATGTATGTATGTTTATATGAATATTGCCATTTAAAATGCACATAGCAATATTTAATTTAATTTACTGTGTTTGTGTAATATGACATACATACGTGAGCTCACGCCAATATCTCTAACCGGGCAGGCAGAGTATTAGTGGGTCATGAATATGAGAGTTATCAGCTAAGATGATACGTGATGTATTGTGGAGAAAGATCGGTAGTCTTTCGCTTATGACACAGCAAACTTTCGTGTGCCGCTTACCTACTGACTTTTACTAAAGTGTTTCTGTCACTACCAGTTCAGTGTGAAAACATTGTTTAAATTGCTCTTCAGGGTGTTAAGTAATTCGATCTTATCCTCAGCTGATGCAATTTGTTGATTTATCAGCTGATGCAATTTGTATGGGCAGTAAACAATTTTTTTTCGTATTTCGGCATTTGTTCTTAGGGAAAGTTCAGTTTCATGGACTGATTCACCACCCGAGAGGATAAGATCAAATTACTTAACACCCTGTATATGATTTTTCAAACAAATGCCTCATGAATACGTGTGGACAGCAGCACGTTAGGTTACCCATTAACACCATGAAAACCAGTGCTACTACGAGCGTGATAAGGGTAACGTCAAGGTCAACATGCATAGCCTGATATGCTGCCGTGTGTACACAGCACTATTTCAGTTAGTACAGAGGTGCTGTACCTGCTGCAGTCACGGCCCGGCCGCGGCTCGCGTCACGTGGTCGGCTTGATGCAGCGTCATATTTCATATCTGATGTGATTTTCTTCTTCTGTAAAAAAATAACATTATTGTTTATTATTAATATTACTTAAACGTATGAAATAAGGTTTCAATATAATTAAATCATTACTAATGAGATATCAGAGATGAGTATTTACTTGAACACTTTAATTTAAATTTTATTCATCTTCATAACCTTACTGACCCGCCTCACACCTTGAGTGACCTCCGTGATCTTGCCAATAAGAGCACCTGACTGGATGGTACCATAATTTCACATTCGTCGTCATAAGCGCATCCATCAGTATTTATGTCCGTATTACAGAATGTGACTCAGACTTTGATCTATACTGAAGTAACAGTTGTCTTTGTCATTTTGATAGTGAGAAAGGGCCAATCAATACCTAGGTACTTTTAAATTAAAATTTTAGTCTCCTTCTGTAATACAGGCGTTCTGTAATTGTAATACAGGTGTGCAACTTAAAAAATTAGGTACCAATTTTTCATTGGCAATATTAGGAATCGAACCCAATACCCCCCCCCCCTCCCCCCTTTTTAAATTAAATTATATTAAATAAGTTTTTTAATACCTTTAGTCATGAAAGCCTTGTTCTTTAAAAAAATTGTGATTTCTACTTTATAATCGTTTCAAGTTTTCTCTTCGTTTTTTTAGAAGTTTGAAGTTGGCAGATCGCCGATAACTGAACATTTTATTATCTGAAACAGTAAAACAAATATTTGATGTCAATTTCACCGCTGAAACCGAACTACAAAGGCCCACATGGAGATCTCGTGGGTATTGATTAGACATTTAGTGGGCGTACCATATTTACTCAGATTCAGATTTCTTATGGTTTCACAAAATTGTACGGGAAGGCACAAGCGGCGTAATTTTATAAATTGTTTAAAATATATCTTTTCTCGCTTTAAATTAGCTAATAACGTGTGGCGATTGTTAGAGAGTGTCATATAGCTCCATTTAAAAAGTATTTAATTTAATATAATTACCTAGTATCATTATATTGCCTCAGTTTGAATAAAGATGTTCACTTTGAGGGTTAGCTTAGTGTCCACGGTCGGTGCTGCTAGCATCTTCCATCGGTGGTTTCAGTTACACGTTCAGTGCTTCGCCGCTTCAAATCGTCGCTTTCGTTACTCATCTAGTGATGTATCGTCATTATGAGTAGCATAGTTGCGTTGATGATTACTGTAAGCGATGCTATTTCTGTAAAAAAAAGATACATATACATACGCACACTCCTATAATACCTATCGGGATAGACAGAGCATGGGATCACTTGATGCCACAATTGATATAAATTCTAAGGAGTATTAGATAGAACATGACGTATAATGGCGAGAGGTAATTAATTCAAAATTATCAAATCATTATTACTCAAAGTGTTGAATAAGTTGCAATATTTTACATTAGTTTAGACTTTAATGATTGTTTTTATTTACTTATATTTATTGTATATTATTTTTATTATTTACCTTGAATTTTGAGTTCATAAGTTAGTTAAGTCTTTGGTAACATACTTCTTGATTGCTACAATGATGGTCCTTGTAAAATATCTTTATGTTTGCATTTTCATAGAATCGAAGATTGGATGTTGGTTGTACCTGAGTATAATAAATTAATCTGAAACAGAAAAAAAAACTATAAAAAGTGTAGTGGTGCAGTTGTGATGTCATTAGTTTCACTTCAAACTAAAGATGCGTGAAGGTACAAAAAATCTGCAAAAAAGCTAAAAAGGCCAGAAATAGGTCTTTTATTTATTATTGCAAGATAGTACCTACAACGTAATTAGTTGAAAGTTACTGAGCCCCCCCGCCACGGCAACGCTGACATCTTGGGGGGGAATACACATATACATAAACTACAAATAAATAGATATTATAAAATAAATAAATTATTGAATATAATAAAAAAAACGTGTTTCGAAGGGAGGCCCGTGCCCCTCGTTGGGGAAGTATAGGGCTGATAAAAAAATTGTGAAGTGTAATGAATGTTAGTATGATGATTGAAGTGTAATGTTTGTGGATATTGAAGAAAACAAATAGATAGATATATATTCATATAAACAGACATACGCCACGTACACACGTATACACACACATGCATACACACCTATAATATATACACACATGTATTGATAGTTAATAGATATACATGTATAGATATATAATAAACATATATAAATATAAATACAAGATATTTAAAGACCGCTGGATGCGGTTGGCGCAGGATCGATCGATGTGGAGGCCTTCGGGAGGAGATCGATGTGGAGGTGTGTGGAAGAAGATCTGTGTCCATCAGTAGGTTCTGACAAGACGTACTGATGATGTGAAATATTGATGTCACAAATAAGAACATGAGTACATGTATGTTCTGGTGTAATGTGTTGCAATATTATTTAATGAAGTTGGAACTAACAGTAAACATGAATTCATTCAAAACTGAAGTCAGGGTGTAATATCCATAGTAAGCAAACATTTTTGAATATAGAATTTACAAGCAAAGTGTAGAACGGTGTGTACTGATTAGACATCGATGATGTAAAGGTGTTGGAACCATTGCATCGTTAGAACAATGAATACCAATTTAGGAGGTCGAATGAATGAGAGAGAGCCAGATCGATCGATTGAAAGCGCCGAAGGAGTTTGGGTTGGTCCCTGAGAGGATGGAGATAGCAGGAGGATGATGTCAGAGAGCCGTTGATACTCGAGCTGAGTCTCACTCAGGGTTAGTGGATTGTGAGAAGACCGTATTGACTGTACTGACTCAGAGCTGGTCACTGGTTGAGGCTCTCACCATCAAACCACCCTAACACCGGTTTGTGGATCCGAGGTAGACGTTTGAATGTGCTGAACACAGACAGCAAAGACACGTGGATTCCCACCTCAACAAAAAGACTCCAGAAGTATTCAGCAACAATAACCAACAAAAAAAGAACAAAAAAAAAAATTAATAATACAATCAAAAAAAAAATGTTTTTATGAAGTTATGGAGATAATCACGTTCCTTATAATCGATCAAAAGGATACCTTCTGTATCCGAAGAGATCGTTGCCATAATCTTTCCAGCCGATTGAGATACCTTCGTAGGAAAGAGTGTGACTTGTCATGTCATAGCATCGACTCTCGCTTAGACTCAGGTTCGTAATGGTAAAACCAGGTTTCATTACCAGTTACAATTCGGGCCATCATTTTGTTCTGCTCAAAAACTAGGCATATTTGATGTGCATCAGAAAATATAATCAGGACTCATCTTTCATAGACTTAAGTCATAATAAGGCGTTAATGCAGGATGTTTTATTCTGATATGCCAATTAATAATGCTGGTAAGTAATTTTTTCCCTATACAAGTTTTTCAACTTTTTCTATTTGTCAATCAGTAGGTATTGTTTGAAGTTTTTAACGGTTGTTATTGTTAAGCAGCAAAAACTTCAAGATGCGTGATATAGGTAAACTACCAAAGTATTACGTTTATAAAAATGTTGTCATCAACACTGTATTTTGACTAAATATAAGACAAAAAAAAGATGTATAAATAAGTTATGTTTGCGACAGCTGAGCGGAACTGCGACAACCGTCTACGCAACCACAATCGTTTCTGGCACTTCGTCAGCCGCTACCGCAGCACGTGCGCTTCGATCGCTCGGCTCGTGCGTTGGGGTCGCAGTTATAACTTAACCCAACCAACCCTTAACGGGTTGAAAGTAACTCTTAACGGGTTGAAATCAACTCTTAACGGGTTGATTGGGATAGGTTACTAACAAACCCACTTGTTGCGGTTGCGTCTATCATGATGAATCATGATCGACACAAAATAACCTGACGACGCATCTGTCCGACAAGTATGCTATTTATGAAGATTTTCTCCATGGCAGCTAGTTTATTTCCTGACTGTCTTGTTTACTTGTTGATAACTTAAAAGCTAATAAATGACCCAATTAGGCTGAAGCTTAGTATACTTATATCCTAACAATGAGTTGGGAATACGCATGTTTTTCATTTTTTTTTAGTAATAACTTACATTGCTAAGTAATAGTAAAAAAATATCTATGATGAAAAGTAATAATATGTTTTTTTTTCCAAAAAGTTAAAAGTAGCTAACCGAAACGAGAACTTAAAAAGGCCACTATTTTGGCGTGCTTCATAGTTTGGAAGGAGTTAGTTGAGGAGGTTAGGTTGGAATAACTGTGTGGCTTTTGGTTTATGTTCAACAAATTTATCATGGAATAACATTCTCCATTTATAAAACGTTCTATAAACCAAGTACTGTATAACAATCAATCAGTGACAGACATTTTATTGTCATTGAGTTTGTCGTCATAGTCACTCTGGCCTACAGCAATGCGTTTCGGATATTTTCTCCATTTTTGAAATATTAATTTCCTACTCAAAAATCACAATCAAAAATATTCAAATAGACGTAATTGTGAAGTGCCAAAGATCATTTATAAAATATGTAGGTAATCCATATTTGAATCACATGCATATTCCCTATTAGCGCCTACCTGTTTATATCTACTTATTCACCCCCGCCAAACCCGCCCCTCGAATTACAAAATGTTGCAACATTAGTGTATGTAATTGACATGCATAATATGTAAGGTTACGAAAGCTTCGCTTCATGTATGACGTGATAAACCGACATTTTTAAATACCGTGATACATAGTGTGGAAAGACCAGTTTAGCTAATATTTAAATGGTGAAATCCTACATGTATGTAGGTATCTAATATGATCGACTGCAAGGTTTTTTTTCTCGAACACGTTAAGGTGTTTTTGTTATTAACCTAAAGTAACAGCACTGTTGTATTTTTTTTAAATAATATGTTTGAATAATTAATTAAAAATCTAAAAATATGAGAAAACATAAAACATATTTTGAGAAAAATGATAGTTAAGTGTTGTGGTCTTTACTGTCCTTATCACCTTTTATATAGTACGTTTTATTCAAGAATAAAACCAAGAATTATGTATCACAAGGGTTTTCGATCATACAATTTTACATCATCTATTTATAGTTTTCTTCAAGTAATATTCGCACAATGTAGTATTCGATCAATCGCTTCATAATATAACGCTTCACTGTAAAATTATTAACTTTATTTTGTTAACTGGAAAAACGAATGTAAAACACTTCGTCCCTGGCGCGGCAAAGATGTTAGTGACATTGACAACTTTGACGCATTGCGGCACAGTGCCCATATTTGAATTAATAGAACTGTCATAATCATACAACAATTAATATTTAATACGAGTATGTATAAAAAGCTAAACATGTAGGTATCTAATATATTTTCTAACATGTACAGTATACAGAAAAACCTCTTTGGTCTATGTCATGCTGTATACTTAATTGAAAAAAAATAGTAATGTTAGTACACTATTTTATCTTTACTCAAACAAGAAACGTTATAAGAAAAGGCAGTTTAATAAATGAGGCAGTAAAATCGTGAATGGGCTACAAAAAATTGGGGTGCTAATAATAATGAAAAGTAATAATTTGGCAACTAATATTATTAACTGTGAGACAAAAAAATCTGGGTTCAAAAAGTTATTAAAACGGCACAAAGCGCGAAGAAAAATAAAATAAAATTCACCGTCTTGGATTCAAAAATGGGAATAAGATCCTATCCTAGAAGCCCTAGTAAACGAGTTCAGTATTCTTTAAACTACATATTTTTAATAGGGGTGGGTTTTTTGAATCTTAATATTAGTCGCCAAACAATTAAGTAAGTAAGTGTGAGTGAATGCTAATTTTTTTTTTGAGAACCCAAAATTCACATTATTTGTCGGTATATTAAATACGATTCATATTAAAACACGAGTAGACTACTAAAGTCAATAATTGCGAGTTTTGATTTAAAACTATGCAAATGTAGTGCTTTTAAATCAAAGTTAAATCGCAAAGTGGTCAGTTAGTTTTTACTAATTTTGGATAGTTTAACATTATGTACATATATATTTTATTATAATATCAGTCATTTTACTATAATAAATTCAAACATATATTGACCTAGAATGTCAACAATGTTTTTTTAAGTGTAGGTGGTAGGTACTTCATTTTAAAAAAGGTTCTTATGCTATATCACGAAAACATAAAATATAGTTACTAACTCAGAGGCACATACGGTTACACATTTGCTCTTCAAACGCTTTAGGGCCAGTTCACAACGCGACGCTGCGCGCACATTTTAATAGAGCCACTCGAAATTTAATTTTATTTACTACATGAAAAGATAAACATTTCATTGTGAGAACGCCGCGGCGCGCCGCGAGGCATCTCGAGGCTAAATTTTCACATAATTTAATTTTATTTACTACATGAAAAGATAAACATTTCATTGTGAGAACGCCGCGGCGCGCCGCGA
Organism: Aproaerema taeniolella; assembly: GCA_949987775.1. Taxonomy (NCBI): domain Eukaryota; kingdom Metazoa; phylum Arthropoda; class Insecta; order Lepidoptera; family Gelechiidae; genus Aproaerema; species Aproaerema taeniolella. The sequence continues at coordinate 12,672,499 of OX465244.1, forward strand.
GGCATCTCGAGGCTAAATTTTCACATGTAATAAATAAAATTCAATTTTGAGTGGCTCTATTAAAATGTGCGCGCAGCGTCGCGTCGCGGTGTGAACTGACCTTTACAAGCGATATTAAAGGCGATGTCAAAATGAACGTGTAAGTAGTCCGATGTGTTGTCGTTGTGCGTAAAAGTAACTATGGAATCAAATTTAACTATTTAACTTATTTGTTGATTGAGGAACCTAGAACCGCAAACATATACGGATCTTATGGTTTAATTTGTTCTAAGAGGCTAGGAGAACGTTTTAAATTATTGTTGTTTTTGAACTAAAGCTTGTAATTGAAATGATTTGTAAAGTTATGTTAGTTTATTTTTATTTCTAGTATTAAAAGAGAATAATAGCTTCGCGATTCTAGCGAAATAAGGATTTAGGAAAACATTTGCTATCACTTGCGCGCTCAAGCTCCCGGGCATCGCGTGCGATAGAGACCGTTGCAACTCGCGATTTACAATAGGTACTTTTCTTGGTGAAAGCATTTCGGGAGAAAACGTTTTCCACTAACTAAATCATAACAGATCACTTTGATTTTGGTGTCGATCGGTTTTAAAATAAAATAAATTGCTTTTTGTACAACAGACGGCTTAATTCGACAACATTTTAATACTTTATAGCGAATTTTGAAAAATGGAAAAACTATAAACCTAGTGGTTTCATTGTGTTAATAACATACTAAAAAATCATTCGGATTTGAAAATATTTAGAAGTGGAAAAATGTTTTCTCTTTTTGTATGGATAAGCACGTACCATAAAGTCGTGCAGATGACTGATTGAAACCAAAATGCAAATTTTATTGAACGTACATTACCTTTGCATACATTATGTTTATCTGCTTTAACAATTCTTATAAAAGGTGACGAGGTTACAACCGGGTGGGCAATATAACTTAAGACGTTGGACTTTGAAAATAGTTGAAAATTCTTTTAGGGATAATATTGACTGTCGTACCGTAAATATCCTGTTATTTCTTAGATAGCGCGTTATAGGTATTCATAAATATTTTTTTGGAAATATGATGTTAGGTAACTTAATAGAGCAGAAGAAATTAATTTTTTAGATGATCACAAAAACACAAAATGTTTCTTATATGCGGATGACCAAGTGTTGACCGTATCTTCGGAGAATAAATTGCAGGATATGGTTACAATCATGAATGATTTGTTCAAAAGGAAAGTAGGTAAATGTAAGTAAGACGAAAATTATGTTTTTACTAAAGAGGATATTATGATAGCGTGCAATGTAAAAATTGATGACAAGTAGAATAGGTATGTATAGGAATTAGTGAATTTAAGATATTTGTTTATAATAAATGGAAAAAATGGAAAACATGAATGCGATATTAAAAGGACAGTGAAAGCAGGAAACCAAATAAAAGGGCTTTGAATGACATTATGGGTAGCTACAAAGTTTCCATAAAGGTTTATGTGGCTGTTCATAATGGCGTATTTGTGCCCACACTGATGTTTGGTATTGACTATAATAAGTTGTGCTGATACGATTGTACTGCAGATGACCAGGAAAGACGTCTAACGCAGACAGCGGTCTGTTCCATGTAGAAATTATAAGCTCTAAAAGTTTCGCAATTGGAACCAGATTTTCTTACCAATTACTTCTTTGTAAAGGATATAATTTTTGGGTTGGGTGGACTGCTTTACTGTAGGTATGCCCAGACAGTCGTTGATTTTAGTATGTTGTACTGATACGATGGTACTGTAGATGACCAGGAAGCATGCCTAACGCAGACAGCGGTCTGTTTCATGTAGAAATTATAAACTCCAAAAGTTTCGCAATTGGAACCAGATTTTCTTACCAATTGCTTCTTTGTAAAGTTTATAATTTCTGGGTTAGGTAGGGTTGAATGGCAGATATAGTAGGTATCAAAAAATTAAAAATGCTGTGGAATTTAAATTTTACAGAAGCATGTATGGATGGTGTACGATTGATTGGTATGGTGAGAAATGGCGAAATTAAAGAGCGGTGTAGTCATGACAGAAAATATAGTAATGAAGATGGGGAATGGCATTTTGTGATGAATCAATGAAAATAGATTGACGAAATAAATAAAAATTATGAATATTTTTGGCAGGGTTGGAAGAGAGCACCCAATGCGAATGTACTTAGGCAAAATTGATGACTTATTGAGAAAAGACCATGTTAGGAGCGCCAACTGTGGTATTCGTGGTCTCTTCTTTGTCAAGGTGAAATATAGGAGTTAGCAAGGTCAAGTAAACATGAAATTGACAAAACACAAGGATAAGTCTTACAGTTCACATTAGCCTATATGTGGCAAAAAGTTCTAGAATCACATGGCGTTCTGCCGTTCTGCCTACTCCAACAGGGATTGTAAACATTTATGTAACCTCAAAACTATAATAATCTATTCTACACAGGTATTTTTTTTTCTTTTCTTTTTTTTTTTTTTTTTCTCGTTTTTCTTTTTATTTGATTGTTTTTTTCTTTTTTATTCTTTTCATTTTTTACTTCTTTTTTTTTCAGTTTTTTTTTTCTTTTTTTTTCTTTTTTTGTTTCTTTTTTTTTGTTTTTTTTTTTGTTTCTTTTTTTGTTTTTATTTTAAATACCTGTTACAATAGTATGTAATTACTTAATATACTTAGGTATTTTAAATGTTTTTCACTCAGGTACCTACCTATCTGAATTTTTTTAACACAGTTTCGTGTTTAAATAAGTATTTATATTAAATACTCTATTAGAATAATTATAAACTAAATGAAATCATCACTTTAATTTATTTATCATATTTATGTTTGGTGTGGAATAAACAGCAAATCAGGCAAACTAATAAATGGCAGTTGAATAACAATAGTGACCATTTTATCTAATCTAGTGGAAAAATTCAGAACTATCGAAACCTCATACACACTTGATGACAGCTTTCTCGATTAGCAACGCCACCGCCGATTGTACTTTAAGTTAGTAACTACTTAGCAACCTAACATTCAGTTGGCAATGGAGCCCCAGTCAAGGTAACTGACATAAAATGTATGAAGTTTAGATAATTCTACATTTCGCCACCATTATTACTCCACCGCCATCCACCTTTCGTTAGTGGGCAGCTAGCCCAGGTCAATGACAAAATAATTTTATTTTATAAGAACATTTATGAATATTAATTAAAATTATGTCAAAGTAAACATTGATTATTTTGATTCTATGTTTATTTGTAAAGATTAACACAATTGTTTTTTTCTTCACTTTCAAGAATATGTCATTTAAAGCTAACCATTCAACTAACTTAGAGATCATAGTAATGAAGTCATAACCAGAGTCGTATCTTATTACCTTTAATAAGAATTGATGTGTTATCTGCAAATAATACGATCTCATGACTTCTTTTAACAAGAATAGGCAATTCATTAATATACATGTCGCCGGAAAACGTTGATCAATTTTTCGTGGTAGTTTATCAACTATCGGGAAATCATAGACAGCAGTTGAAATGTATTATTTAACACAGTAAATTTAAGCTAATTGATCAACTTACGCGGCCCGGTTGTAAGTTTATAAACTAACGATTTTGCCACACGTCAAATCATACACGAATGGACCAATCGCTGCTCAGTGTACATTTAATATAATACATGCAGCCAATTAGCGTACACCTCGCGTTTTCAACTAATCAGCGTACACCTCTCGTTCGTCGGATCATTTTATCGCGAGACGCTGTAAATTGATCAATTAACGGAAATGTATACATTAAATAATACATTTCAATTGTCATTTTAGATTTCTCGATAGTTGATAAACTACTTCGAATTGATTTACGATTCTTATTATTGTCCGGTGACATAGACAAGAAAAATGAATGGTCCTCGAATTGAACTCTGTGGTATACTATACAGATTGTGTACCCAGTTAATCTAGTGTCGTTAACCTCGAAGGTTCTTTCATTAAAGTAAATGTGATGAATGAGCTCGGTATCAGTTGTTGAGCGACCCCGCGTGAATCCAAATTGACGGCTGCATTTGGCAGGAACTTCCGAAGATCAGCGGTAGGGCCTGTGACTTTATCTCACCTTCATATGCCGGCCGTTTTGGTTTGGGAAAGGTGAATGCCTTATGTGAGCTTCGCTCTTTTGTGTAGCTCGCTCTATGTCCTCACCTTATGTACCGTATGCGCTACATTGTATCTTATGACGTTAAGATAATTGTTGTTATTGCATATCTTGCATAGCCACGACATTGTATGTTTATAATCTTGAGGAATTAATTTTTGTGTTATATGGCGTGTGGTGAACGTGATAGCAGAGGTAGGTATGCTTAGACAGTCGTTGATTTCAATAAGTGGTGCTGATACGATGGTATTGCAGATGACCAGGAAGCACGTCTAACGCAGACAGCGGTGTGTTCCATGTGAAATTATAAACTCTAAAAGTTTCGCAATTGGAACCAGATTTTCCTACCAATTGCTTCTTTGTAAAGTATATAATTTTCGGGTTGGGTAGACTGCTTTACTGTAGGTATGCTCAGATAGTCGTTGACTTCAGTAAGTTGTGCTGATACGATGGTACTGCAGTTGGCCAGGAAGCACGCCTAACTCCAAAGCGGTCTATTGCTGTTGTTGCCAAAGACACATTTGCTTCCATGCAAAGTTTATAAATTCTGAGTAGATTCATTTGTTGAGAGCACATCATAAGTGAAGTCAGTTTGGCATGTGGTAAGCGGGTATGTAGAGGTGAGGACATGACTTCATGGAGTAGTGAGATAGTTGTGGGCTACAGAATTTGTGCCGTTGTGATGGTACCGCTGCTGTTGATCAGGAAGTAATTCTAACGTCGACCGTGGTCTATTTCTCAATTGCCAAAGAAGTTGATGCGTAGATGCTGAGAGCAGCAAAACTACGATGGGTGATTATAGCATGGTGTCCATGTTGAGGTGAGTAATTATCCGTTAGGTCAGATGATTATATTGAAGTCAGACAACTGATAATTTGTGAGCTCATTACGTTAATTTAGGTTGAAATACATTACTTATGATGTTATTTTAGATGAATTACAATAATTCATGCTTTTTAACAATATTTTCAAAACAGTAACAACAAAATGTTTGACTTATTCTAAATGCATTGTGTATTGTCATTTTCAAAAGTTGGCAAAGAGTAAGTTAAAAACACTGTTCAAGTACATTTATCTTGGATTGTTCCGACCCTACCAAAAAAAATCGCAATGTTTATTTCTTTCGTTAGATGCATGCTTCTGTAAGATTCAATTCCACAGCATTTATCTTTTTCGCTATATCAGCCACTCAATACCATGCAGTAGTGTGGAGGTACACGTACGCCATTGTGAACAGCCACATGAACCGTTATGGAAACTTTGTAGCTACCCATAAAGTCATGCAAGGTAATAAAGTCATTTGCTTTTCTACTTTCACTCTCCTTTCAATATCGTTTTCATTTTTTCCATTTCTTGTAAAGAAACATTCTAAATACACAAACGTCTTCACAAAATATTACAATAAGACAATATGGTCCTGAATTAAATGACTCTGGAATTTTCGAAGGCTAAAAAACCTAGTTTTACTGGGCTATAAGTATATTTCAAAAAGTCAAGCAATAAAACGAAAAATACAAACCAGCAACTATATCACAATGTCCTCTTTAATAATTTTCTTTCTGCTTACTTAAGCAAAAGTTGTTAAACTTAAAAAATAAAAGGCATCTTAAAGCGCCCCATCATGCATGTTAATAGAAAGAGAAGAGAGGATTCTAACTCAAGACACCTTGGTCCAAGAAAATAAACAAAAATGCCGACAAAATGCAGTCATGAAAGTAACAAGCAAATCCACAACCAAGTTAAGTTCGGTCTAACAGGTTTCTTCTTAGCTCAGTTGTCAAAGGACTATTTTGAATTATATAAACGTCACTCATCAACGACAAAGCCAAAACTGTGTTTTGACAATATATTGAAAATTATACTAATTCAAGATGAATGGGAAATTTAAATTTAGAATATTAAAAAATAAAGGGGTTCGATAATTACTATCAAAATTTGAGAACTTTGTGTAATTCAATGCACGATCAAGCCCACTGATAGGTACGACAGTCTTTATTATCCCATTCCCCGTTATTGACGTAACAGTCTACTCGTGTTTTATTTAAAAATATGAGTAAAGATAAAATTGTGTATGTAACAAGAATGTCAATCACATAAACTAATGTTGCAACATTTTGAAGTTTTACTTTCTTGTTCTTTGTTTGTTGGTAAGGTCTTTGTAAAAAAAAAAAAAAAAAAGGCTGAATACTTCTGGAGTTTATTATTCGTTGAGGTGGGAATTCACGTGTCTGCGCTGTCTGTGTTTAGCACATCAAACGTCGACCTCGGATCCACAAATAAGGGTGGTTTGATGGTGAGAGCCTCAACCAGTGACCAGCTCAGTACAGTCAATCCGGCGGTCTTCTCACAATCCACTACCTGCCCTGAGTGAGACTCAGCTCGAGTATCAACAGGTCTCTGACACCATCCTCCTATCTCCATCATCTCAGGGACCAACCCAAACTCCTTCGGTGCGTTCAACCGATCGGTCTGGCTCCCTCTCATTCATTCGAGCTCCTAAATTGGTTCCATTGTTCGAACGATGAAATGATTCCAACACCCGTACATCGTCGATGTCTAATCAATACACTTGTTCCAAACTTAGCTTGTGAATCCTATATTCGGCAATAATTTACCGACTATCGACGTTACTTTCTAACTGGAGTTTTGAATGAATGAATGTTTCATATTAGTCTAATCGACATTAAATAAAATTGCTGTGGGAGTGTTTCGTTTGTAAAATTTACAAAAATAATCAAAAAACGCAGTATACAGCCATTGCAGCACATGATTTGATTGATTAAAACTACATGATTTTACATTAAGACTACCCAACCGAAGTTTACAGAAGTGAACAATTCTATACCTTTTCAAGAAGTACCAGTTTTAAAGCTATCCAAGTATCAATTTAAAAGTTCAGTAATTATAACAATATTTGAGTAGGGTTTATTATTTACGAGTTGGCCTCTGGGTATTAATATTTTGATGTCTTGTTTTGTACGGACGCGACCTAAGGCCACATAGAGTTGGCCGTGACTGAAGACATCCGACCGAAGGTCTACTCCTACCCGTTTAATCGTTTGTCCCTGACTTTTGTGTATCGTCATCGCGTAACACCCCTGCAACGGAAATTGGCGGCGGCACATTTCGTACGGACTGTTGCGTTCTATCGGTGCTTTAAATAGAATTCTAGGTATTAAAAATTCTTGCGAGCTGCCTAATTTTTGTACTGTGACGAGACGCGTAGAAATAGCTTTGACGATAACTTTTGTGCCGTTAACCAAACCGTCCGCGAAACTAAGGTTACGCATAATCATACACACGCAATTTATCTTGAGTTTTAAATCAAAATCTGGAACACCTTTCGGACAGAGTGTATGCAAAAGGTCGGGACCCAGAAATACTTCATCGGCGTTTTCGCTAACAATTTTGTCGATCGCATAACAATGCGATACGTCTCCAGATACAAGTTGCAAAATTTTGGCATTAATTTCTCCAACGGCATCATTGCGAGTGCACAGAATTGCTCTTTCAGCACAGAACTCTGGATCATTGACGTCATTTTCAGGAAATACGAATTCAATCAAGTCCTCCAAGTTTGAAGCAACCTCGATTGAATCCAGCTGAATCATTCGCTGAGGAATTCCGTTCACTGGCAACACATGAGGAGGCAACTCGTTGGTGCCCAACTTCAAAAGGAAATCTGCGTATTCGGCGTCCTCCCTGCACCGTTGCGAAGTTGTCAATGCAAAGGTTTTTAAACTTTGCCAAAGTCGCGAAGTTTTCATAGATGCGTTTAAAACATCGGAATTGGAACGCGCACCCACCACGACTGGAGGAATTTGCCGAAAGTCCCCTGCGAAAACGATAATTTTGCCCCCAAAAATTTTGTTCGATCCCATCAAATCACGCATCGATCTGTCTAACAAATTGATCAAGTATTTGTGAGCCATCGGCGCTTCATCATACACGATCAGGTCAGAGTTTGAAATCAGTTCAGCTCTTTGAGTGCCATTTGTAATGTTCCAGACTCCGCGGTCATCCACGAGATCTAAAGGAAATCGAAACAGGGAATGCGCGGTCATTCCGTTGGTATAATTTTGAGCGGCAATTGCGGATGACGCACAATTCAAAACGACGCCTTTCAAGTAACCGCGAATGTGCGCAGTGATAACGTTTAGTAAAAGCGTTTTACCTGTACCGGCAGGCCCGTCGATGAAAATCGCGTTGTTATTAGAGTCGCGGAATTCCCTATCAACGCAAAGCCTATCTATGTAGTCGAAGACGGATCGTTGGTCGGGAGATAGCTGCGACAACCATTCATCTACATATGATTTTGCGCTATCAAAATCATACTCCGTCCGTTCCCTACCTAACTCCGTCGTGTCGTCTGTGACTTCCGGCAAGCCCTGGTCTATCAACGACGATCCGTGTCGACGAAGCATGCGATTTATTTGTATGAGGCACATTCTGTACGCGTTTTCTTCGTCACCTGGCATTCTGTGCAAAAAATCTTCAGCCAAGTGATTTTTATATTCGTGCCACATCGTCGCAACTGGGGCACCATTAATAGCCAGCAGTACGTAAAAACTACGAAGTCGTGGTCCGGTAAAAAAGGTCGAAGCTTCCGACATAGCTGATGCGTACTCGGCTTGATCATCCGCGAGACCTAATTCTTTGGCAGCTTCTTGAAAAGTGGTGCAATTTGGACCACCAGCTTGTAATAAGTCAGTGTAACTACGACACGCACGAACATTTAATAAAAGTCTAAGGTAGAATTGTTCAGCTCTGTTCGGCCCGACCCAGAAAAGACGCGCGATGAGCTCACCCCTCATTCTTTTAGTGACGAATTTCCCGTTTTGGGTGTCTATTGATTGAACTGTTTTTAATTGTGGATCCGTCTTGTGCACATTAAACTTTTCGTAAAAGTCAAGGTACGTCAGTCCGTCAAATTCTTCACCTAAAGGTCGGACAAAGTAATCTAACAGGTCTGAGCCTGCGCTACCGACTGCACTCTCTTCCTGACCGCGTCGAAAGTAAACGGTATTTTGGTCGGGTAAATGAACCGAAAGCATCTTTACTGCTGGTTTTCTAGAAGTTACATCAAATTCTAAACTTCTCCAAGCCGCATCGCTAGAGCTGATGTAACGTTTTGTAACGTACTGCTCAATTTCGTTATTGCGGTCGGCTTCATCAACAACGGCTACACGAGCTTCATCAGGTCCTTTCGTCATATACTTGAAGAGATATTTTATGACGGTGCGTTGCGACGACACTTCCAAATTAATATGAGCGTCATATTTCAACAGCAAGGCGGCATTGTACGGAACGACCCACACATCGTTAATTTTAATTTCTCTGCCGCGATATTTAATAATTGCCTCGTTTTCACTGCTGCGGCGGAAATTGATGAATCCTTTGTCGTCACAGAAGGTGACCGGCGTTTCTCTTTTTGGGAAATGTTTGTTACATCTATTTTTTTCACTATCCCAACATGGAAGATTTGTGCGGTGAGGCGGGCCGCACGGTCCGTGAATCATGTGTGTGAGGACTGCCTCGCGCAACCTGCCCTCAGCTTCTGAGGAATCAGGTATATCAGCACGGACAAACTTATCCATGTCTGAGCTTTCTACAGGCCCACCGCCTTCGACTCTAAAACAAATATGTTTGAAATTCAATGACGTGCATGATGTAATCAATTTTGCCAAACCATTTCCCGCTTTTTAAATCTTTTAATAATTGACCCAGTCGTAATTTGTTTATACAAATAAAAAAAAAAAAACAAAATAAGATAGTCCATAATAGGGAGAAATATTAATTTTATGTTACACTATTTAGTTGAATTTTTAAGTTTGGGTACAGAGGCAAGCGCATCAGGTTACTCCATTTTCATTGCAAAACCGCTCTTTTCAGAACAGCACAGAGTGTACGCATGTGGTAACTTGATATGCAGCCCTCTGTACCTTAATTAACTTTTTTTTTAAATTATTAAGAATGTTTTTCATTAAAAATAATTATGATTAATAATTTAATTCATATTAGGTACTTAGTTAAATGTACAACAATCTTAGTCAAAAATTTAAGTATAGCCAGACATACCAATCAATGTATCTGATAAGATTTTTAATACAATAACTCTAAAATTAAAAAATATTTATCATCCCTTAAAAGAATGAACCAATTTTGAACAAATATAGCTAAAAAACCTTCTAAATTTCATAATTTAAAAAAAATTGCACTGAAATAAGTATATTACTGGAGCTAGGATACCACAGAAAGAGACACAGATACGCGAACATATCTAGATAGAATATCTATAGATATCTCTTGGAGCTGCTAGTGTATCAACTAATAATAATAATACACCAAACATATAACACCACTTTTTTGTCAAGTTACCTGATTATTAATAAAAAGTTTAAAAATGAATTAATTTTGTAACTATATCAAAAATTTCTAATATATAAGAACAACTTTAAATAAAAATGACAAATTCTAACATAAGTATTTATAAAAAATGAAAGGCCAAAAATTAAAAACAGAAAATCTCATACAGGGTGTAAGTGAAACTTAGAAAAACTTATGGTCTTCTTCTAATTGAGTAGGTACAGTCAAGAGTGTGGCGAACTTGGCTAACCCTGGTGTAAGTTTTCAAACCACACAATGGCCTCTGACTTGCTTTTAAATTCAAAGTAAAATGTCTAGTAAGTACCTATACACAAAATAAAAATTAATAAATTCTCATTTTTTTACCTGAGTTTGCTGTTAAATTTACTTCTAGTTTAGCCCCTATAAAGATAAGATAATAATTACAGAAAAAGGAACAAATAGAACCTATGTAGGTATGCAATAAAATAATGAGTATTGAACATCAGGATCTACTATGTCAATTAAATACCAATTTTAGGTAAATTTGTATAATCACTTATGTTATTGTGTAAGTTTAGACAGTTCTTCAGATAACTGAGAAGGAATCTATTCTATAAGTAACTTCCAGTTAAACTAACTTAGTAGAGGGCCGCATATTAGATTGCCACAAGCGTGCACTTTGTACTGCTACCTACAATAAGGACGGTTTTGCAATAAAAATGGAGCACTGGGCTCTGTACTTACCAACATATGCAACAAACGCTTTTCGAATTCGAAACGTTTGGTTTCAACTAATAGAATACAAACCGTGATCGGAAATCGTCACACACAAAAAACAATGACTATGTCAATGACATTGTGCGCTGTCATGAAGTCATTATCCTATATTAGGTACACTTTTACTATTAATAATAATAAAATAATCACTTACCTTCTGCTACGCACTCTGGAGAAGTCGGGACGACGACGACGCTGCTTGTGGATTCCATCTTGTTCAATCTGCGGCACCTATTTGAAAAGATGATAATATGTATATTTCAATTGTGTTTGGACGAAACAACGATGTGACCATCGCTAATTGTTCTACACCAATTAAATCTTTACAAATAAAGTTAACAATAATGAATTATTAATAAAATTCAGAAATCTTACCTGTAATCAGAACAAACAAAACACTAGGTATTGGATTGGATTGGAATTGCCGCGTTTTAGAAATGCTTCTTTTTTTTTGAATAAAGTTATGGCCAGTATCTTGTTATCGAAAATAAGTTCAACTTAAATGTAAACGTATATTAATTTAAGCCAAGTCTATTTAATTCTGCTTCAAAATCAAAAAAATCACATTTAAAGTTAAAAAGTATTCAAAACAGTATTTAAAAACTATTCAAGAGCTGTTTCTATAATAATAATAAGAAGACGCTTTATTTAAAATCTGTGGCGACATTCGGTATTCGAACGCACCCATTGATTTTTGTTTGACAATGACAGACGTAATGTTGACAGATAGATCGGAAGCGGAACACAGCGTTGCCAACTTAGGGGTTTTACCCCTAAATTTAGGGGGCACGGAGTTAAAAAGGGGAAATTTTAGGGGCAGATTTTTATTAGGGATCTGAAATCTGAAATTTAAACCAACAGAAATGTGAACAACAAACACTATGCTTTTCATTACAAATACAAATATAGTGAAAATAAAAACATGAATAAGCTGAACTCATTGCTGCTATGCGAAAGTTTCAAAACTCTACAACTCGAAAAAACCAATGAAGATCGGAATGCCACTTTTCCTTCTATTAAATTAAATCTATGTTATTTTAAAGAAATAGCTAAAAGTAAATTATTAAAAAGTGTCATTTAAAAAGTATTCTTTAGTGAATACTTAACTTTTGTTATTTAAATTTGACATCGCGCTGTATAAGAAGTTGGAACATGTTTTTTAGTACTTAATTTGACAGCTGTCAGTTGAAAGCTATTCTCTCTAGGCCTGAAAAGTATTACCTACTGAAAAATATTTATTTTTAATAATTGTTATAAAAAGGCCAAGTATTTTAGCACTAAATTACATCAAGTAGAATAAAATTAAAAGTATTTTCTACAGGGGTTTTTAGGGGTATTTGATTTTTTTTAAATGGAGGAAAATTTGGTACGGGCTGGCAACACTGGCGGAACACGAAAAAGCTTAAGAAAGCATCGTCTTTTTGCACAAACGCATTTGTTTTATAGTTTAAAAGTTTTTATGAGTAGCCACAACAAATAAAACCACTGGGTGTCTCTCCAATGCTGTCACGGATTCCCTGGAAACTTACTCCATCAAACAAACAACTTCAATATTATCAATTCGAGTACTGGGACGATAGATTCTCCAATAATAACTTAACTGAACTGTGATGGATGAAATACTACAGGCAGAATATCAGCGCCAGAGGTGAAACAGTAGCATTATGCTGAGCCAGAGCCGTTTTCGTCTGTGCAACACAGGCAGCACAGTGCAGCACTTTGTTTTTATGTTTGTAAGTGTTTTTGTAATCATATCTTTGTTTTTTTTTGTTTTTGTGTCTGTAAAGTGTCTTCTGTGTTTCTATATTGTAATGTCTGTGTTGTACCGAAGTAAAAGTACTGAGTAAAAAACCAAGTAAAAGACTATTTGCCACTTTGAGGTTAACCAAGCTATTCACTATGAGAAAAAAATACCTGCTTAACTATGTTTTATCTGTATTAAATATTTTTTTTCTTTTTCAGAGGTTTTGCAGTAAACAAATTACCTACAAGCTATATCAAGTACCTAACCAATTAGTCCTGACGACGTAACGGTTACAGTAACATGTATTAAAAGAATACATTTGTAATTATTGTCACCATAATATTGTAATTGCTTTCTTTAATTTTATATTATTATTGTCATTAAAAAATTACTGTAAAACTTAGTAACAATTTTATTTTAATACCTACTTACATCCATAGAGGCACATCATAGCTCAGACATGTTTTTTATAATTTTTCCACATTTTGAAGTTAATTTTTTTTCAAAAATAAATTATTATAATTGGATTTGTACCCCATTGCAATATGTACTGAGACGGGATAGAATACATTTTCATTTTCATGTCAGCGTAGACAGATCATGAGGTTCTAAAATCTACAAGATAGTCCACGACCAAACACCACAACACTACTTCCAAGGGTCAACCATACCTACTCCTTTTCCTTGATAATCTTTATTGAGTCTTAAAATGTAACTTATAAAATTATTTTTAACAAAATTTTGTTATGTAAAAGCAAATAGGACACAAAAGTCAAGTAGGTAGGTGGCAGTATAAGTAGGTAAAGAAGACAATTATGATGTTAGTATTTAAGTGGGAACCTATAGTAAATAACGCCCAAGATATTTGTTTGTAGGTAAGATAATTTGAAATAGGTACAGTCAACAACACATCAGGTTACCACAGATGTCAAATTTCCCCAATGGATTGTAAACTAATGCTCGGAGATAAAATTGAAAATTAATAGCATGATGTGTTACCTGGAAGAAATCGCTTGAAGCGATAAGGTCGCCTATATTGTACCTTTTGTAAAGTTACTTGTAATTGTCTCATCATTGTATTTCTTTTCAAATTGTGCAATAAAGTATATTGTATTGTATTGTATGTGTTTTTTACGAAAAATGCTTTTCCGCCATCTTGAATTTCAAAATGGATTTAGTTTCTTAATCAGCACCCCCGAATACCCAAAAAACGACACCCATGACGATTTAAAAAAAAAATATTTCCGCCATCTTGGATTTCAAAATTTATGTCATTTTCGGAATCAGCACCCTCGAAAACCAATAAAACGATACCCATGACGGTATTTTCGAAAAAATCCATGTCCGCCATCTTGGATTTCAAAATGGATGTCATTTCCGAAATCAGCGCCCCTAAAAACCTATTAAACGACAACCATGTTGGTATGATGGCGGTCGGCTGGTAATATGCTTGGTGACGCTTCGGGCTTCGCCCTACGCGGAGCTCGGCCTTCGGCCTCGCCCTATACGCAGCTCGCCTCGGCTCGCGCGTTTGGCTCGGTCTGCGACCTCGCCTCACCTTAAAAATCTATACTTGTATGGCGGCCGTCTTTAATTAGGGGGGGCAGACGCTCCGGGCTTCGTCCTACGCGTAGTTCGGCTTTCGGCCTCACCCTATACGCGGCTCGCCTCGGCCTTCGGCCTCGCCTCGCGCGTTCGGCTCGGTCTGCGACCTCGCCTCACCTTTTTTATTTAGTATCTAAACTTGTATGGCCACCTCTTGGATTGGGGGGCGAAAACCTATTAAACTACACCCATGACAGAATTTTTTAAACTGCATGTCCGCCAGCTTGGATTTCAAAATAGATGTCATTTTCGCAATCAGCACCCCAAAAAACGTATTAAACGACACCCATGGCGGTTTTTGAGAAGAATGCATGTCCGCCATCTTGGATTTAAAAATGGATGTTATTTTCTTAAGCAGCAACATCGAATACCCAAAAACGACACCCATGACGATTTTTTGCAAAAAAATTATGTCCGCCATCTTGGATTTCAAAACGTATGTCATTTTCGGAACCAGCACCCCCGAAAACCTATTAAACGACACCCATGACGAAATTTTCAAAAAAATCCATGTCCGCCATTTTGGATTTCAAAATGGATGTCATTTTCGAAATCAGCACCCCTGAAAACCTAATAAACGACACCCATGTCGGTATGATGGCGGTCGGCTGGTAATATGCTTGGTGACGCTTCGGGCTTCGCCCTACGCAGAGCTCGGCCTTCGGCCTCGCCCTATACGCAGCTCGCCTCGGCCTACGGCCTCGGCTCGCGCGTTCGGCTCGGTCTGCGACCTCGCCTCACTTTAAAAATCTAAACTTGTATGGCGGCCATCTTTGATTGGGGGGGGGACGCTCCGGGCTTCGCCCTACGCGGAGTTCGGCCTTCGGCCTCACCCTAGACGCGGCTCGCCTCGGCCTTCGGCCTCGCCTCGCGCGTTCGGCTCGGTCTTCGACCTCGCCTCACCTTTAGAATCTCAACTTGTATGGCGGCCATCTTTGATTGGGGGGGGGCCGCTCCGGGCTTCGCCCTACGTGGAGTTCGGCCTTCGGCCTCACCCTATACGCGGCTAGCCTCGGCCTTCGGCCTCGCTTCGCGCGTTCGGCTCGGTCTTCGACCTCGCCTTACTTTTAGAAACTAAACTTGTATGGCGGCCATCTTTGATTGGGGGGGGGACGCTCCGGGCTTCGCCCTACGCGGAGTTCGGCCTTCGGCCTCACCTTATACGCGGCTCGCCTCGACCTTCGGCCTCGTCTCGCGCGTTCGGCTCGGTCTTCGACCTCGCTTCACCTTTAGAATCTAAACTTGTATGGCGGCCATCTTGGATTTGGGAAGGGGACGCTCCGGGCTACGCCCTGCGCGGAGCTCGGCCTTCGGCCTTGCCTTTAACGCAGCTCGCCTCGGCCTACGACCTCGCCTCGCAGCGTGGCGTCGTTGTTCGGCTCGGCCAGCGGCCTCGCCTCACCACTCCTTGTATGGCGGCCATCTTGGAAAATGGTGGAATCGAAAAACTTACCCGATATTCGGAATCTTCGTCCCCCAAACCCCCCAGATACCGATATTCGTCCGGATCGGAGCAACTTCATTTCCGGCCGCCATCTTGGATCCGCCATCTTGAAAAAAAAATTTTACAGCCACCTGTCCCTCACCCCCCTGTAAAACATTTGTTTGAGCACACCCCACTTATGTCAAACGGTTCCGGAGATACAGCAATAATCATTTTGTATGGCGGCCATCTTGTTTATGCGAAAATCGAAAAAATAAGGTCACCGGTAGAATTCGACTAGGGTGTGGATGGACCTTAGTTCGAGCGCCACTGCTCCATCTGCAACGGTTCGCCCGGGAAGGTGGGTCGCCACCTGATGAGAAGGTGGATCCGAGGATCTCGAGGTTTTCCCGTACCCTCCGCACCACCCTCTCCACACCCACGTTACAAAGTTTTCACCTCCCCGCCGCTCCATCTGGGAGAACAATTGTGTCACCCAGTCAGTCAGTCAGTCAGTCAGTCAGTGAGTGGTATTGCAGCTTTATATAATAGAAATAATAACTAGGTTTCGCGTGGTGCGCGACCTGCTAAAGCAGGTCGCGAGGCGGTTGTTACTTTTTTTATAAATTTTAAAAAAGTTTTTAATTTTTTTTTGTTTTTTTTCGGCCGCCATCTTGGATTTAAAAATTGATGTTATTTTCTTAAACAGCACCCCTGAATACCCAAATAACGATTTAAAAACGTATGTCATTTTCGGAATCAGCACCCCCGAAAACCTATTAAACGACACCCATGACGGTATTTTCCAAAAAATCCATGTCCGCCATCTTGGATTTCAAAATAGATGTCATTTTTGAAATCAGCACCCCTGAAAACCTATTAAACGACACCCATGTCGGTATGATTGCGGTCGGCTGGTAATATGCTTGGTGACGCATCGGGCTTCGCCCTACGCGGAGCTCGGCCTTCGGCCTCGCCCTATACGCAGCTCGCCTCGGCCTACGCTCGGCTCGCGCGTTCGGCTCGGTCTGCGACCTCGCCTCACCTTAAAAATCTAAACTTGTATGGCGGCCATCTTTGATTAAGGGGGGGGGACGCTCCGGGCTTCGCTTTACGCGGAGTTCGGCCTTCGGCCTCACCCTATACGCGGCTCGCCTCGCGCGTTCGGCTCGGTCTTCGACCTCACCTCACCTTTGGAATCTAAACTTGCCGCCATCTAGAATTGGGGGAGGGACGCTCCGGGCTTCGCCCTACGCGGAGTTCGGCCTTCGGCCTCACCCTATACGCGGCTTGCCTCGGCCTTCGGCCTCGTCTCGCGCGTTCGGCTCGGTCTTCGACCTCGCCTCACCTTTAGAATT
>OX465244.1:12690067-12761342 GCA_949987775.1 Aproaerema taeniolella
GAAATTCGTTGCACAAAGATTTTTCACAAAAAATTTGCGCCGCGTTGCCGTCACGCCGCCGGTCTGATCAACCGCTGCCCGTGTATCCTGCAGCACGAACACGTCGAGACCCTCCAGGCAACGAAGATTTCGAGTCTTTCAAGACAGACGAAGCCCGAACTCAAAACTGATAGCTGGCTGACGACATGAGAAGGCAGAATTGCACGCTCCTGTATATTGCATGGTTAGTGTCGCAGCATTATTTCGATTTCCTATCCACTAGGAATAAGGAGAACCTTATCAAAATCTTATCCTTTCCCCATTTTTCTGATATAATTGGGACTTTTTTATATAATTCTTAAAAAAAACGTATACATTTTTGAAATAATCAATAAAAGTAAAAAGAAAAAAATTATACTAGTATAGAAGATTTACGATACATTTTTGTGCAAATTTTGATTTTTTTTTACTCTTACTTTAACGTTACAAATTAAATTTAAAAATGGCTCAACCAAACCCACAAATAATAATGGTAAATGCTCAAAATGCTGAGGCAATTCCCTCATACTACGGGAATCCTAACGAATTATATGTTTTTACAAGAGCTTGTGAGGTGTACTTGGCGGGCCACGACAGATCCCCGCAGTCGATTTCTAAAATATTATCAAGACTGAAAGGCAATGCTGCTCTAATAGTTCATTTACATGTCCAAAATAATAATTGGAACACTATCAAACGTATTCTCGAAGAAGAGTGTGGTGACGGACGTACCACTACAGAATAGAATAGAATAGAAAAAATCTTTATCCCATCAAAAACAATACTTGTCAAAAAAACCAAGTCTCGCAACTCAGTTGTTCTGCGGTAAAAAGTTGTGAGATCCATGTAATACCAAGTCGGTTATTAATTTATTCAGTCTCTACTTAAGCAACTTTCTGTCTTAATACGTCCAGTCTCTAAGACCACGATCGTGGTAAATAACAATTGAAAATCAATTGTGTCTGGAATCTCCGTACTCGAAGCATTAAGTTGTTACGTAATAATTAACAGCATCTTATAGTGACGCATATAAATATTAAAATTCTTTAATGTTTTATTAAAATATATCGAGACTTGGCCATCGCACTAAATAACTGAATTTACATGTGTTTTCAGGCGATTGAATTTACACGTGTTTTCAGGCGATGGCCAAGTCTCAATATATTTATATAAAACATTAAAGAATTTTAATATTGATATGCGTCACTATAAGATGCTGTTAATTATTACGTAACAACTTAATGCTTCGAGTACGGAGATTCCAGACACAATTGATTTTCAATTGTTATTTACCACGATCGTGGTCTTAGAGACTGGGACGTATTAAGACAGAAAGTTGCTTAAGTAGAGACTGAATAAATTAATAACCGACTTGGTATTACATGGATCTCACAACTTTTTACCGCAGAACAACTGAGTTGCGAGACTTGGTTTTTTTGACAAGTATTGTTTTTGATGGGATCTCATTTCTTTTTGTATTTTGTAGACAGTTCTACTTTTTTCCTTTTCGGTACCTTCTACTTAATGTATGTAAAGAAAATTAGGTTTAGGTTTTGTAACTCATCCCAATGCGCTACCACATACTCAATTATAGCAAGTCTAATATCATACGACGACTCAATATTCCCATACATAGAGAATGACAAAGAATGAAATA
Organism: Aproaerema taeniolella; assembly: GCA_949987775.1. Lineage (NCBI taxonomy): Eukaryota > Metazoa > Arthropoda > Insecta > Lepidoptera > Gelechiidae > Aproaerema > Aproaerema taeniolella. Next base: position 12,691,743 of record OX465244.1, read on the forward strand.
AACACGAACCATCACCAGGTATAGGAACAACCCAGTGTGGACAAGGCTGATCATTCACATACAGTATTACTGAATCCATTGCGACTACCTACAAGTTAGATTGCAAAGTTATTTTTATGCAGAAATACGATTAGGTAATAAGAAATTTATAAATACTTAGGTACTTAAAGTATCAATATTTAATTTAAATTATTTATCCGAACAACGTCCAAATTGTAAGCAAATAATATCAGTAAACCAATGAGAGTAGTCTTTAGTCGTCAAACTAATATAGCAATCGAAATTATCAATGAAAATCGCAAACTTATGGGTAAGAATTCTGGGCACATCCGAACAGCATTGGGTCGCTCGCGCGTATGAGCGCGGCTGCTGCTCGCTCGGCGACATTCACCTTTCCGCGCGCCCCGCCACTGTCCCGCGTAGTAACGCGGTAGTAACGGCCCGCGCTCACTCGCTAGCATCGCAGCGCGTGGTATAATAATTAGTTTACAACCTTACGCACTCGTAATAAGTACGAATACGCACGTAGGTACCTTTTTTGCATTAAATAATTTAATTTACACGTGTTTTCATGACGGGAATACCCATTTTTTGCTCGATTTGGCAGGGGCACTACCATACGCCTATATTTATATGGGACTAGCTTAAACCCGCGGCATCGCACGCAATAATAATAACTGCCGTAAAACATCGTTACGAATAAAGCCAATATTGAAAAATTTAATTGAAGACTTGGCTGTATGGGCTTAATTTTCTTTGCGGTCTTTTCTAGATTTTTTAGTTTTTCCTTGATTCATACACCAAACACTACTTATATTCCAAATTTGAAGCTTCTAGGTCTGCTAGAAGTGCCTTAGAATTTTGATGATCGGTGAGTCAGTGAGTGACAAAATTAAGAAATTTGACCCGTTATAATTCTTAAAATACTGGTTCAAATTGAATGAAATTTGAAATATACCGTGTCTTTAAATGCTTGCATGGTTACTGAAAATTTCAGTCTTCTAGTTTTATCCACAACGAAGTTACAGGGGGTCGAAAATGGTCTGAATTGCTTCGAGAAAAGGATGGTACGGCCGTGACGCTTTTTTGCTCGACTTGGTGGGGGCACTGCCGTGCCCCCAGATTTTATAGGACATTCAGGATGCCACTTAAAACAAGTCAAGATTACATGAAATACATACAAACAAACATTAAAGGATTTAAATACATACATACGCATTCGTGCTATTGACCCTACTGACTCTACGCCTATTCGCAAAGGTGCAGTCTTCCCCAGAGAAGAACAGGCAAGAAACTCTGAGGGTGCTCTTTTTAAACGCATTACAAATTTTCTTATTTTCTAATTTTAACTAAGTCTGAAATAACTCTAGAGCTGAGCAGTTCATTCCCATGGCTGCTTGTCAGTTATGTAATCAGAAATTTTGTAATAGCCCTTTTTGCAAAGTTTTTGTTTAATTACTGTCTTAAATTTATCCAAAGGTAAATTTTGAATACACATGGGAATCTTATTGTAGAAACGTATACATTGACCCATAAAAGAGTTCGTGACCTTGTGGAGACGACTGTCTAGTACATCCAGTTTATGCTTGGTCCTAGTATTTATATTGTGCCTATCGCTATTTTTCTTAAACAAATGTTCATTTTTCTTCACATATAAAAGATTGTCACATATATATTGGGATGCAAAAGTCAGAATATCTATTTCTTTGAATATTTCTCTAAGAGACATTCTAGGTCTCATTTGATAAATCGCGCGAACAGCCCTTTTCTGCAGGACAAAGATCTTATTGATATCCGCAGCATTACCCCACAGTAAAATGCCATATGACGATAATTCTTAACGAAATCATTCATTATCAAAGAGGAAACAAATACTTTTCGGAAATGATCTTTAACCTAAAACAATTACTACACACCGCGAGAGTTAAAATAGAACAAACGTATGGCCGCGCAGCTTTGGAACCTATGGTTCAAGTTTACGAAGAAAATATAAAAACAGTAATAATTAATCACCTACCATTCTATTTGAAAAACTTATATTACAACAAAAGCCTTATCAAACTGTTCCAAGAAGTAAAAATGCTAGAAGCTCGAGGAGAGTTATAAACACCCTCATCACACCACAAAATAAATCACCCACCTCATCAACCCTCTTATAAACCCTCATACAATACGAATGATCCTCACAGACCGCAAGGATATCCACAGGGGTATCCGCAACATTATTCCCCTCAAAATAGACCACACCAACAATTACACAGATACCCACCTACACCGCGATCTTTGATGCAGTGACAGTGGCAGACTAACGCCACTAATAACAACAACTATAATCAAAATTACTATCCGCGCCCACAATTTTACCAACCACAGCCGCGCCCAAGTAACGTTAGTAGTAGAGACGTTACAATGCGCACGGTAACGAATAGGGAACCGCAGCGACCCAACGCGAATCCACAATGAGGCCCGATGATTGATTTGGGTCGTGGTTTTGTAGCACAAGAATTGTTCCATCAAGAATATGAAGACCCATCGGACTCGTAATATCCGCAGGAAGACGCTCCGTTCGAAATGGAAAACGCTTGCCCAGAAACGTACGACGAAAATTTTTCGGAAAACTCGGCAACAGACCAGGGAACATAGTTTATCTGAATACGCATAATATTAGCGGCCTACCATATATAAAAGAGCCAAAAATTAGGTCTTAAAATTTTAATTGATAAAGGTAGCAGTAAGTTTTTTATTACAAACGAAGCATTTTTAAAATATTTTAAGGATTGCACAGTTTTGCAAGAGCCGTTTATTGTAAAAACCGCTCATTTATCGACCCCACATATCAGCGTAGTTGAGACTCCATTTTGGAAAAGTATATTTGGAAATAAAGACGACATAATGAGGTTTTATATTTTTAATTTCTCAGATAGCTACGATGTTTTATTAGGAATTGATAACTTGAAATTAATCTAAGCTGATAAAATGACCGCCTCAAATAAAATAATTACGCCAACAAAGGAAATCTGTTTAAATTATCTTAATTTAATCGAAATTAACACTAGTGACGCAAACCTAAAACTTATTTTACAAAGTTATGAAAACTTTTTTCTGAAAAGTTAGAGAACAGCCACACCTCAAGTATCACTCATAAAATAAATTTATCAAAAGATGAACCTATTTATCAACGCCCGTACCGTTTACCTCAAATACAGAGAGAGGAAGTTCACCGTCAAGTCAATGAGATGTTACAAGACGGTATTATTAGACCCCGTGGAGCAGCCCGGTACATCTGTTCCCAAAAAGGTAGATAAATCAGGTATACAAAAGTTTAGAATGGTCATTGAATACCGCAAACTGAATAAACAGACCAAAAGTGACAAATACCCCCTACATTTATGACATATTCTCACAATTTAATGGCAATAAATATTTTTCATCCCTCGATTTAACTAGCGGGTACCACCAAAATCTTATGAATGAGGATAGTATAAAAAAACGGCCTTTTCAACACCTAAAGGGCATTAAGAGTTTCTCAGAATGCCTTTCGGTTTAAAAAACGCTCCGAGCACCTTTCAAAGGTTGATGAATAATACATTACGTGAACATGTCGGTTCTAGATGTTTGATATATCTCGATGACAATGTAGTTTTTGAAAAAACAAAAGAAGAACACAACGACAACCTTGAGCTAGTGCTACAAGCTTTAAAAAAGGCTAAATTAAAAGTCAATTTAAATAAATGCGAATTCTTAAAAACGGAAATAAAGTTTTTAGGACACGTCTTGTCCCCAGAAGGTCTTAAACCCATTCCAAAAAAAATTAAAGCTGTTCAAAATTATCCGATGCCAAAAACACAAAAACACTTTTTTTGCTCAAATTCGTACCGGATTTGAGTAAAATAACAAAACCCCTAACTAACTGAACAAAAAAGGGTGCTGAAATAAAACACAACCATGAATTTATTAAAGCCGTAAAAAAGTATAAGGAAATGCTTACAAACGCGCCAATTTTAAAATATCCAGACTACAACAAAAATTTTACGGTTACCACAGACGCAAGCGATAAGGCTTTAGGCGCTCTATCTGATACCGAAATCCGCTACAATACAACTGAAAAAGAGTCACTAGGTGCGATTTGGGCTCTACAACAATTTTGCCCATACATATATGATAAACATTTTATAGTAGAGACCGACCATCAACCTCTCACATGGATAAGCAAATTAAAAGAACCCAATTCAAAACTAATTAGATGGCGGCTACGCTTGCAGGAGTACGACTTTGAAATAAAACACAAAAAAGACTGTCTAAATAACGTAGCAGACGCATTGTCACGAATAGAAATAAATCACTTCGAGGCAGGTAGTACCTCCACAGATGACGACTCTATTGTTGTCGAGGCCGGAACCGTTAACGACCCTTTGCTCTCCCGAGCGATGACATGACGGTTCATAGCAACTGTGACGATAGTGGTTTAGGTATTCCGATTAGACACGAACACCCTCACCCTCTTATGCATCGTATATTCATTCATACCGTTAATCAGGGTCCAACATGTTACGAACTTAAACAAAACAAAGATCACCACTTATGGCTTTGTAAAGATAATGTGGAAATGGATTTTTTTAAATTTGTGAAGGAAAGATTAGAAAAAAATAAATATGCTATCGTGATAGATGATGAAGAAACCTATAAAAAATTAGCGAATTATACAGAAAAAACATAGTTCAGAGTTCCTTAAAATTGATTAGGTACACTAATTATTTAATAGAAGTGGATAAATGGGATGACCAAAACGAATTAATTATTAAAGTACACCAACATAACAACCGTCATAGAGGTGTCGATTCGATGCTTTTTGAGTTAAAAAGAACTTATTTTTGGTCCAATATGAAATCCATAATAAAAAAATACGTCGATAATTGCAACACTTGTAAAAGGGCTAATAACAATCGCCATCCTTTCGAGGCACCATTTGAGAGAACTGAAATGCCTCACGGCCCAATGGAAACGTGGCACATTGACGTTTACCATTTTAAAAATAGACGTTTTCTGACAATAATAGATAAGTTTTCTAAATGGTAGTAAATAACTCAACAGAAATATGTATGTAATCAATTGATCAATATATTTAGTATAGTAGGCGTGCCAAAAACGATTGTAGTGGATAACGAAACCATATTGAACTCAAATCTTATAAAAGAACTCTTGGAAATGTAGAAAATAAAAATTCACGTAACTACACCTCAACATTGCCAATCTAATGCCGACATTGAATAGTCCGGGAAATAAAAGAATTGGTATTACACTAAAGACACATGGATAAATTGGTTTGAAAAAAATAATATTTTTATTTTATTAACAATTCGTGGCAATTTAGTAGTTGTGTGGGTTTTTAGATTTGAGGAATACCTAAAGTTGCTTTTTTACTAATATCTGCTAAACATTAAATGGAATTTCAGTGATAATCTACATTTATAACATTGGATATCTTATTATTATGTTACTAATGTAATCTCTTGCTCAAGACGTAGAATTCTTAACAATACGATGATTTTTCTTTCACGGTTCGACAAATTATACTTAGAAAATGGAGCAGACGGGGATTTTTATCTTTATACTAGTTAAATGAAAACCTAAAGCCTGTGTAAAATTTGCACCCAGGTGACTCTCTTAGAACCTATGTTAAAAGTGTTATTTTAAGATTTACCTATCGAGCAATAAAGACACACGAAATATTTTCTTGACTGTGCCATGTAACTTACTTTCTTTACAGTAAATTATTATAATCTCTTGTCTAAGTGACAAAGGTTCTGCAAAAAGGCATAAAAATAAATTAATCGAAACACCAACAAGTTGCCCGCGCTTGAACTTGCCGCGATGTTGCCGCGGAAAGCATGGTCAGTGTGAGAGCGTGACGGAGCTATCAGTTGCGCACGGGACAAAAAGATAGCGGATAGGGTAGCGGTAGATCTGTACGTCAATAACGTACTTCATTCGCAATCTGGAGACGAATTTTTAAGATGATATAATTCCAATTCGCATACGAATAGACAAGATTCGCATGAAAATCGCATACAAATCTTGTCAATTCGTATGCGAATTGGAATTCTATTATTTCAATAATACGTCTCCTGTTTGTGTGACGTGCGGCTGCAAAATCATGTCTTGCCTTATATGCGGAAAACCCTTAAATGATGATACAGTTAGAGTTAGAGTAAAGGACTGAAACTCTCTGTAAAGAACAATGTGCAAAAATGTATGAGCTTTGGGCCCACTGCTGTAGCATCATACGCTATGTAGGGGTAGATGGGTTCCTAAAATGACTGAATGAATGAATTAATTAATGTGGGAATGACGAAATAATATTTCTATATTATAGACTTACGTATTTTTTGTAGATATGAGTGATTGAAACGACATTTATCAATATTTTGGGACACGATTGTGTGTAGTGTAACTTATACATAATTTTATACAACAAAACATTTAGTCAGTATTTTCCCAGACAATAATTTTTGTTTTTTTAAAACTTCTGCAAATTTGCTCTGTTTTGAAATATTAAATAATGGCGTTTCTACATTTTTTTAGTTGAGTGGCAACTTTAAGGCAGAGTGCGCGGTCTGACCACCTTGCAATAGCGTTGCGGCAAATCCCTGAAGATGCCACAGCTAAGGCAATATAACGTGTAACACGTGTTTTTGCCAAAATCAAATTTAATAGTTAGGTTTTGCCGGTTCCTCCTGGAGCATCCAAATTGGCCCTCGCTTGTATATGCACTTTTTACTATTTCTTCGTAGACTGACTTTTGTTCGTCTGTCAATGAATCACTGTTATTCCTGACTAACCTCTCTAAAGCCATCACATCATTGCTGGTTTCTTAAACCAATTCTCTATTTTCAAATGCTAGAGGCCTTCTTGGTTGTAGTAAGCCGTATTCTTTTAAGGAAAGCCCGTATAAACCCAAACACTCTTCTTCAATTTCTATCAAACATTTGTTGAACACTTCATCTGTTAAATGGTCTATATCACCTTCTACCTGCATTTCGATTTGTCGTTTAAAATCTTCTGATAGGTGTTCTTTAAATGCATGCCACAGGCTTAGCGGATCAGACACTTGTCAAAACACCAACATGATAGTGAACAGCTCACGTATCATACGTGGTGAGTGACACAATGTGGCCTCACCCAATCCTGTATGCCAGTACTCGACATTTTCAAGCAAGCATAAAGCCTTGCAAGCAAACAGGAAAGTAGGGTTTACTATATCAACTACAATTTTCAATGCTTCAAATGACGTGGGCCTCGAAAATCGTGTATACCCTGCCCAAACCATGTTCCTTTTTAACGCCAAGATCCACTCCACGTTTCCTCCGTACGAATCAGGAATTGATCCAGACATAATATGCCGGTACTTGATAATATAAAGTGTTTTGGCAAAATTCTTAGTACGACACAGATCAAAAAAGGCAAGAAGTGTCGTTTTTGGTGGATTCATAAGTCGGTCTGCGAGGTTTTGCTCATTAAAATACACTCTTTGGCCATTTTCAAGATGAACCGCAAGATGGAACACGGCGTGGAAGCGTTCATGAATCGGATATCCAAAAATTCGCCATACGGCCTCTAAACTACTTATGTACCTCCCACTTTCGTAAATCTTTATTTCATCTTTTTCATTCTCTAGAGCAAAAGTGGCTTGGTCGGATCCTTTATTTGTGTATGTACTTGCAAACGTATTTTATTGATTTAACAGAATGACAAAATTCGACGTTTATATGCGCGTTACATGTTCTTAAAAGAACCGGAGTGTACGGGACTACCCAACGGTTGTCAATCTCTACTCCATTAATATATACATATATATTCTTTATTGCACAAACATAGTTATTATTATCAATTAGAAAAAAAAGTGTACAAAGGCGAGCTTAATTTATCTCTAAAAGAGATCTCTTCCAGCCAACCTAACTAGTGAGAAATAGTATAAGTAGAAGGGGTAGAGAGATCATTGGTGCGGTGCACACTACTATGACTCTTGCGCCTACATTGTGTCCTGTGTGTACTTGTGTTTTATTATTTTTGTGTGTAATGTAATGTGTACCTGTGCTTGTGAATAAATTGTATGTCTATGTCTATGCCTATTTGCGCACAGAGTTAACAGAAAAATAATAATAATAATACTTAAAAAATACAACAATAATAAAACCATACTTAATACAATAAAATAAATACATAAATATAAAATACATATATTATATGCTCATAAGAGTCTCGAAAGAAAGTGTTCTTTCAATCTTTTTTTTAAAAAAAGTGAATAGAAGGGCTTTCTTGAATAGATCTTGAATATCGAAATTAAAGCCCTCTAAGTTTTTTTTTATTAATAATGGGTTCGCTCTTGACCACAATCTAGCTCAGGGCAAAGATGCGGTCAAGGATGTAGCAAGCTCACCCAGAAGATTCCTATTCACTCGAACTTTAAAAACTTTCAGGTTATATGAACTTACAAATACAGACGCAGGCAGGGAATTCCATTCCCTAGCAGTGCGCAATATGAAAGATGATGAAAAGCGCTCAGTACGAATCCGCAGGATATCAACAAGATAGGGATGGTACCCAGCGGTGCGTCTGGACGTCCGATAGAAGAATGAGGCAGGCGAAATGAGCTCGTGCAGCTCATGAGCACACTCCCCGAAGTACATCTTATACAAAATAAATAGGCAAGTTACTTTGCGTTTATGAGCTAGGCTTTGGAGCTTATCTTTTACAAGCTTCCTATCACCGATGAGTCTCCTGGCTCTGCGGTCCACCGAGTCCAGTGTGGCTAGTTACTTGGCCGAACCATCCCAGAGGTGGCTGCAATACTCCATGCACGATCGGACCTGTGCCTTATAAAGGGAAAGGAGTTGATCGGGCGTAAAGAAGCGCTTAACTCTGTTGAATATGTCCAGCTTTTTGGCCGCTGTTTGAGCTTTGGACTCGATCGAGGTGCCGAAGTTAAGGTTGGCAGATAACTTTATGCCAAGGAGCTCAAGCTCATACGTGATACATGATGTGTATTTGCAAGATATAGGTTTGACACGGCAAATGCAGTTTAGCCTTTCAGTCTCTATTTCATAAATCCCACATTAATAAATTAATTAATTCATTCAGTCATTTTTCACATACTTACATATTCAGTTACTCATCAACCCGTACATAGCTTATGATGCTAACAACACTGGGACAATTTTGCACATTGTTCTTAAGTGAGCTTCGAAGAGATAATTTATTGCCATACCTATTGGTATCAGGCGAAAAATGAAAGGACATGACCGATTAGTCGAGGAAACTGAACAACTTTACCAAATAAAAATTTTTGGTGAAACGAAAAAAAAAATCGGCATCTCCATGCCATACTAACTTTTCATTCTAATTGAACATCGTATTTTTTTGTATCTTGAAATTGACTGTTTGGAAAAGTTGTTCCGTTTCTTTTACGGCTCATGTCCTTTCATTTTTAGAAAGGCTATTAGTTACACGTTATTATGTACCTACAAGTTACAATAGGTTTTAACACCTCGTTTCAATAGTGATACCTACCTACCTACCATCGATCTACTCGGTATAAATAGATACTTAACCTACTCCAATGCTAAGCACGCTCAAAAGCAAGTAACAGAAGCAGGCGCCGCCCCGCCGCCCGCCGCGTACCGCGCGCAACCGTTCTCTCCTGCCCCGCTCGCGAATAATGTTTTATTTAATAATTGGTAAATGGTTTCAAATTCCTCGGGGATTTTTCTTATTTAAGTACAATTAATCATCTTACTCTTAGGATTTATAAAAAAATCCAATGTGTCTTTAGTGCACGAGGGTAAAAATCAAATAAAAGTGAATTAAAAAAAAAGTATTTAAGTCACCTTGGAGATAATTCACATGGTTATTGTTAGTAACTATGTACATACTGTAACAAAAAATCTCTAATTGTGCAATAACTGTTTTGGAGTTATACTTGATTTTATGTACTATATTTAACATTCGCCCAATATATTGATATTGATAAGGCATTATTGTTGTTATTAGTAAAACATCCTAAAAGAAGGTCTCATGTAAAAAATCTCTTGTTGTTCATTTTATGTTCACACTTAAATTTAATGTAATTGCAATTTCGCCTAATTACTCAATAATTATCAACAAAAAATCGGGGATTATCGTGAATTTTAAATGTTCAGTGGTTTATGTGATATAATTCTAAACTATCCCTCAATGTGCAATTAATCTCATTTTTCCATACAAGCCCTCGTAGATTGACTAGACTAGAAAGGTTTCATTCAACTTTAAGCGAACTTTTACGCATTTTGCTTATTAACTACTGGGACGAAGAACTAGCATACAATAATAGTATCCATAGTACCACCGAATTAACGCCGAACGAAGTTATAAATGTATTTAAATTACATTTCTAACATAGTCAGATATCGAATGGAGAACGTCAAAGAAAAGGTCAGGGACCACGTAAACAAAGATAGAAAAAAACCCACCTCAGGTAGAAGTATATCCGGCAGCACGACAGTACTAAAGATAAAGATCGTTTTGTAGGTCCTTTTGAAGTCACTCAAATTTTACCACACGGAGTTTTAGAATATGTTAAAGGAAAAATAAAAAATTAAATTCAAATCAATGATGTCCGGCTTTCAGGTTGCTCACAACCATCGGACACTCTCTTGCTACTACTAGAAAATGCTCCGTCGACATCAAAAGATTAGCAGTCGATCAGAATTATATAATTCCGAGGGAAATTCAAAATTAATAGACGGTTACTGGCACGTTCTACATTCGGTAAGCATTAAAGGCTTGTTGGAACAGCACGAGATGACTAAAACAAATTTAAAGAAATTTCAAGAAAACTTTTATGGAATAAGTAGACATAAGAAGGGATATGGAGATATAGGCGTAGGAGTAGATAAGATTAGTTATTTGTTACAAGAGAACCAAATTAATATAGATAATTTAAAAAGAGGCCTGATTAATGGGTTAGGAAGTATTATTAAGGCAATAACGGGTAATGCAGATAATGACGATATTGTACGAATTGAAAAAGAGTTAAAACAAAACAGACACGTAATACAAGCAAAATTATCTTTGACTGCCGATATTTTAGACGATTTTATGCAAAAATTAACTAATTTGTCCAAAAATCAAGAAAAAATTACGGCCCAACTTAATTCGTCGTGGTATACGCACCATGAAGTTTATTTCTTAGCGATTATATTAAACGATATTCAGACGTTGAATGAACTATTGGAACGTCTAGCCACCGCACTAACTATTGCAAATCATAACATTTTCCATTACTCTACAATTAAACCACCACTATACCACCACCACTATACCACCTCTATAATTAAACCACCATTACTTAGAGAAATTATTAAAAGTGTAACTAAAGATCAACTTATTACAACTGATGTCTAAAGACTTGAAAAATATATATTTGTGAAGTTATTTCATGATCCAAATACAATTATTTTTGCATTAAGAATACCTTTGGTAGAGTTGAAAAAATATGAACGTATAAAGCTAGTCCCAACAGAAAACCCTTTCTACCTGCAAAGTAACTGCTATCTTCTAATTTGTATAGATATTCCTCAGGACAAACGACACTAGTGAGGTTACAGGAGTTCCCTTTAGTATTTATTATGACGTTACGTTCACATACGGTCAATGGTTTCTGGTTTCTAGTACATATGTCTTTTTCTGTGCACTCCACTGCTATTATTACCTGGTTACGTGAACGCAGCATATCTCGAGGTTCGGACAAAGGATAGGTGCAGGTAGAAAGGGTTTTCTGTTGGGACTAGCTTTATGTTCATATTTTTTTGACTCTACCAAAGGTATTCTTAATGCAAAAATAATTGTATTTGGCTCATGAAATACAATATCCTTTTTTAGTTCACTTTGTTTCCGTCATTTTAACAGTGATTTAACTAATCGTGTTAATAATCATTGATTATCAAAAGATTTTTAACATAAATGTCATCCGTGGTCTGGATGACATTAATGTTAAAAGTCTTTTGATAATTAATGATTATTTGCACAAAAATAATACCACATCGTCTGGGGCAGGAATAGGCCAAATCTTTTAACCGACGTTCGATTAGAGTAAAATTTTAAGGTTGCATCAGAATAATAAATTATATTATTAGCTTCACAAATAAATTTCACTTCCGACACGTGTACCTACTCTGTACACACGGTCTTTATTTTACTTCAGAATTTTATTGTATTGATAACCTGCGATAATTTTTTCTAACTTATGAATCTCACAAACAAAATAGCCCAGTCAATCTAGACATTCATGGATAAATAAATTCCCAACAAGCTGAAAGTTAGTAAAATTGTTCAAAACATAATAAAAGCTACCCAAAATTATCGCTATTTCTATTTTGTCCACAAAATGACCACAGAAATAGTAAAAATCATTTTTTTTACATTTCTATTTGGATTTTCAAAATAATTGAGTTATCAACATCGTTCAAGCTATACTATAAAAAAAATTAGCCTATTACATTTTTTATTGAAACAGTTCCTTATTATTTTAATATCACAACATTGAAGTTAATAAAAATAGCATAATTAATCATAAATATTGTTGGATTTTGATTTACTTTCAAACAACTGGATAATATCAGATTAATAGTGTGGAAAGTTATTTATTAACATTTTTGTACAAATTTACAAAAAATATCAAAACTTAACTCATAAAAATAAATATATGTTGTATCTTTCTTAGTTGGATTCTTACGGTAAATGATAGCCGGGAATTTAATCTATCAATACAAAAAAGAATTACTGCTATTGCAATTTATTTCACTTTCGCCATACTAGCCGACTGTAGATTTCTTGCACTATAGAGGCTAGCGACCATCACGCTTTTAGTTGCCTCCGCTGCGCAGAAAGATTTCCGAGGCACCACGCCCTCAGTGACGTCATCCGTAGGGCTCTTGTAGCAGCAAACGTTCCCTGCACCCTGGAGCCTCCGGGTCTCAGCCGCTCCAACGGCAAGCGACCAGACGACCTCACTTTGATTCCGTGGGACAAAGGGCGGAGCCTTATATGGGATGCCACGTGCGTCAGCACATTTGCCCCTTCGCACCTCCACATCACTTCACGTGCAGCGGGTGCAGCGGCGGAAGCGGCGAGCAGGCTCTCAAAGCCGCGTATATCTTTGTACCCGTCGCATTTGAGACCGCAGGGCCCTGGGGCAGTAAGGCCAAGGCATTTAGCAGGGATATCGGCAAAAGATTAATGGACAGATTGGGTGATCCGCGCGCCGGGTCTTTCCTGGTCCAAAGATTCTCCATCGCGATTCAACGCGGTAACGCTGTGAGTGTATAGGGACCTATGATCCGGGTGAGGCTCGGGCCGGATTGTGACTTGAACTTTTTGTTTCAAACTTTATTTTATTAGTTTTAAGTTTTGACATGTAATTAATTGTATCGTAATACTTGACAAATATATATAAAATTAAGATATAAAACGAATACCTAGATTGTAAAAACTGCATAAGATAAATATATTATTGAGAGATACTGAATATATATATATATATATATTTAATTTATAAAGCAGAGGTTTAAAAGTAATTTGCAATTTTTACATCACCACAAAATCTTCAATCATTACAAGTTTTCATGCGTAAATGAGACAATATAAACCCAGGAGCTGGTTCCAATTCATGCAAGGTTCTCGAGGGCTCGCTAAACGGGAACGTAAAGCTACTATTTACCTTCTCAATAGGTAACTGTAAGTTATTATATCCTTGTAAGTGGGGGACGCCCAACAAAATAGCATAAAATAAAAATGACTGCATAAGAGTAAGTCAAAATAACAGACAGACAAATGACATAGAACCGGCATAAAGTATGGCCTTCTAAAGAGATGACCTAAAAATAAATCGATCAATGGACCAGGTAAACACTCGCTCCACGGACATTTTATGACAGTGCGAACTCCCATGGTGCATTATAGAAAAAAGTATAGTTGTCACTTAGTTCTCACCATATTCTAGTAGTTTCCCGTCGATAATGAATACAATATCCTTTTTTTGTTCACTTTGTTTCCGCTGTTTTAACAGTGATTTAACTAATCGTGCTAATAATCATTAATTATCAAAAGATTTTTAACATAAATGTCATCCGTGGTCTGGATGACATTTATGTTAAAAGTCTATTGATAATTAAGGATTATTAGCACAAAAATAGCAGCACATGGTCTGGGGCAAGAATAGGCCAAATCTTTTAACCCACGTCCGATTAGAGTAAAATTTTAAGGTTGCATCAGAATAATAAATTATATTATTAGCTTCACAAATAAATTTCACTTCCGACACGTGTACCTACTCTGTACACACGGTCTTCATTTTACTTCAGAATTTTATTTTATTGATAATCTGCGATATTTTTTTCTAACTTATGAATCTCACAAACAAAATAGCCCGGTCAATCTAGACATTTATGGATAAATAAATTCCCAACAAGCTAGTGAAAGTTAGTAAAATTGTTCAAAACATAATTATAAATAAAATTTAAAAGTTCCCCATAATTCCCGTGTATGGAAAATTTTTTACTCAAGGTCAAAGGTCAAAAAAATGAGTTTTTCGCGATTTTCAGCAAAACGGTAAGTTTTATCATAAAATTACATATGAAATATTTATCAAAACTTTTTTCCTAAGAGCCACCGTTTCTGAGATATAACGATTCAAAAAAATCCAAGTACGAAATTGGCTAAAGGGGGTTAGGATAATTGGCACAGGGCCTGCGAAGTTGGTATCCCTTCCTAGCCAAAATGCCAGCTGCGACGTTACTCATCGATCCACTGTGCCCTTTGATCCATTGGAGGATGACCCTGTTGGTTGATGCTATTTTGTTCAGCGCTTGATGGCATTCGATGATTAGTCCTGAAGTTAATATCTGGCTCTCCAGGGCATCCGATACTGCGGCACTATCAGAGAGTTTCTAGATGTTATAACCCTGGATACTCCTTCTAGTGACTGCGTTGGCGGCTTCTTTTAAGGCTACACATTCGCACTGGAAGATTGAGCTGGGATGTCCAAAAGCTAGTGAGATATATATATATATATATATATATATATATATATATATATATATATATATGTTACACATACAGGGTGTAAAGGACAGCTTGAAAATACTTAAATTGTGTAATCTACCCATAACTATCATCAGCTATAAGTAATTATTATTTTCCAGACACGTCATGTTAAGGTGCTTTCATTATTTACCTACTTTGGCGCCGTGTTACGCGTATCTCAGTTATCTCGAGTTACATGAGTACGCTAAACCATTTCGAATAACATTTTTTTAACACTTTCTATATGGTAACATCAAAAACTTGGATAAAAACGGTGGTTTTGCTAAGAAAATGAAATTGTCAAACTCATGTAACTCGAAAAATTTTAGCGCTAGTCGCACCAAACTCACGCAACTCAAGTTACATGAGATGTATTTGTTCGAGTTTTGGCCAAACAATTATTCTTTGCGTCAGCCTATCTCCGCTAACTCGAGTTAACTGAGTTGTGCAGATCGACCAATCAAAGGAAAAATAAAACAAAGAAGCCAGAAACCCATCGTGGTCACACTAACGTCGCAAAGTACAACCAGTATTTTTTTTATCCATAGTTTATCAAATTAATGGATCCACTGCCCCCTTTCATGCACCGCGATGTACACAGATTTATACTTTTCATATTATTTTTATCTAACTGGTTCTAAAACTTTCAAGACACCCGAGCCTTCATTCATTTTAGTTTAGGATGAACTATTAGTTAATACACACACGCACACACTTAAAATTTATTTATTGGAAAACTCTAAGCCCAGCAGCAATTTCAGAACTTTAGATCTTAGATTCAGACTCAAATTATTAAGTACCCGTTTTGGAATTAACAGTAAATATTTTTTAATCCATGAAACTATTGTTTAGTTTAAGCAATACCAATTACTGTCAATTCCACCTCAAGAGCCTCTTTCAAAGGCTGCAATACCTAAGCTCTTCGATGAGTCATTTCAGATTTTGTTCAATGGCAGTTTCTTGAGTGTCAACTTCCTTAGAGCCATATTTGAATTAAATTTGAGTATTTTTTACCAACTACTAATTGGTCGTTTTTAAAACCTCAAGTTAAAAGCATCGAAAAACACGGCGAAGCTCTCGCAGTGTCACTCAACATCTCGAAGGCATTTGACAGGATTTGGCACGCAAGTCTGCTAAGCAAGCTTCCTGCGTATGGCGTCCCTGCCAACTTTTGTAGTTGGATATGTGACTTCCTGAGCAAACGATTGATCCCAGTGGTCATAGATGGCTGCTCATTTGACCAACAACCTCATGGTTATTGATGCCGAAGTTCCTCAAAGGTTCGAGAAAGGACTGCGGCTCTTTCCTGCAGCACATTAAAGACATGCTTGTTTCTGGAGTTGTTGCGTACGCAGATGACAGGTACAGTCATGGAAAGATATCTGACTAGTGCAAGAGCCGGTGGGGATAAAATTCGAAATGAGAGGAACAATGGTAAAGCGAGTAAACTCAACCTTAGGCTTAGGTCTTGTCTCCCAATGTTGAGACATTAATCTGGTTAGTTTTAACGCCACCAAAACACAAGCGTGTCTATTATCCGCAAAACGGAGTCCTTTTAACCTGACTCCAACTTTGCTGTACCCGTCACCGATGAGCTTGAACTTTCAGCCAAAAAGCTCAAAACTGCGGCCAAAAAGCTGGGCATCCTTAGTAAGGTCAAGCGATACTTCATGCCTGATCAACTCCTTACCCCTAATAAGGCACAAGTCCGATCGTGCATGGATAATTGCAGTCACCTTTAGGATGGTTCGGCCAAACATCAACTAGCCGGTCTGGATTCGGTGGACCACAGAGCCAGGAGCCATTGGTGACAGCAAGCTAGTAAAATACTACTCCGAAGCCTAGCTCATAGACACAAAGTAGCTTGCCAATGTGTTTTCTACAAGATTTACTTCGAAGAGTGTGCTCATGAGCTGCACGAGCTCATTCCACCTGCCCCTTTCTTCTTTCGGACGTTCAGACGCACCGTGGGGTATCATTTACCTTGTCGAGATTCCTCGAATCCGTACTGAGCGCTTCTCTTGATTTTTTTTATATTAAAAGATGGGTTAACTCTTCACCTCAATCTTGACCATAAGGTCAAAGATGAGGTTGACGATGGAGCGAGTTCACCCAGAAAATGCATATAAAGGCACTGGTACTCCCACGCACCGACGGAACACAGCAAGCTGTTTGGCGTCGGACTTCGGTAGGAGGATGGTCGCGAAACAGACGGCCCTTACAGGACAACACCTCAGATTCAGAAAAAAATGAAGTGTCGTTGCCTGGGATGGATTACTAGGAGGCAGGTCTCATTTGTGCTTCCTTAGTCGCCTCTTACGACACCCACGAAAAGAGACGGGGTGGGTGGTGTCAACCGTTCACCACGCAATATTTTATATTGCGTACCGCTAAGGAATGGAATTATCTGCCTGCATCTGAATTTCCGGGCTCATACAACCCGATTCTCTTTAATAAAGTTCAAGTGAATAGGCATCTTCCCTGAGCTAGATTATGGTCAAGAGCGAACCTCTTCTTAGAAAAACAATTTTTTTAAAGATCTTCACGTAAATGAAGATTCTTCCGATCTGGATAGTATATCACATGATTATACTGATTTGATGGTACTTTAATTCGTTAATTTTTTTTACGGCAGAAATCTATGTTCAGCCAGTGGTTTTTTAGACTTAATACTATTTTTACGTAATTGTGATTAAAGTAAAACCTAAGACCTTTTTGTTTTTGAAATTCTAAAACTCGTAATAATTTATTATCGTCTTTTATCCGTCCGTTCCCACTAGTTCCATTGGTTGTTCCATTGATAGAACTAATTGGGCTTTTTTGTCCAAATAGTTCCATTGCTTACATCTTATTGAAATATTGTTTAGAATCTCATCTAATATTTTGTCGATTAAATGTTTGCTTAACTTATAATAAACCAAAAAAAATACATATTCGTTATTTCTCTACCTATGCGCATATCCAACATAAGTAATATGTTCATACCACATAAAAATCAAAGTTTGAGAACCAGTTTTAATTTTTTTATGATTTTAAAGGGTTGTCACTGACTGACTGACAACCCAGCAGAAATAACAACTACGTGCGACGGCGTAACAAGGATCGAGAACATTCAGGGAGCAGCACTAATAATTAATCATCATTGCCTTTTGAATTTGCAAGAATATGTACTTATGGCCTACACAGAAAGCGTCAGTAAAATACTGACTGTTTCTATTGGCACAATACTGACGATCGAGACTAAGACGCCCCTGCTCTTCGAAGACGACGTGCCTGCACTCGAGAAGCAAATTCATCACTTAAAAATAATGGACCAAGATAGTGAAATTTCTACTGAAGTGAATGTGAAGTTCGGTTCGATGTGTTAAACGATTGCAACTATAATTTTTATTTTAATAGTATTATATCTCAAAAGACACAATGAGTTATGTTTAAAAAAAATAGTAACGTAAGTGATTCGCAATCTGTTCCACTGAGAACACTTCCTCCGGGATTATTATCAGTTCAAAGGGGGGAGAGTTAAGCAGTCGTAACGAATAATAATATTGACATAGGTGTTTATTTAACAATAGGTAGCTAAGCCAACCTCATATCTTGAGACACGTATTTTTAAGTTATTATAATATCCTGTACATCATCATCATATCAGCCTATTGCAGTCTACTGCTGAACATAGGCCTCCCCCAAGGTGCGCCACTTTGCACGATCCTCCGCTGTTTTCATCCAGCCACTACCCGCTATCTTCTTTAGATCATCTGACCATCTGGCTGGGGGGCGTCCTACACTACGTTTGCCAAGACGTGGTCTCCATTCGAAAACCTGTCTACTCCAACGCTCGTCGGTTCTGCGACAGACATGGCCAGCCCACTGCCACTTCAGCTTGCTACACTTTTGGATAATATCCATCACTCTGGTTTTCTGTCGGATGACCTCGTTTCGGATTCTATCCCTTAGCGAGATCCCGAGCATGGAGCGCTCCATTGCTCGCTGAGCGACGTGCAATATCCTGTACAAAACACAGAGATTCTTCAAAGGGACAATTAAGGATACTATACAAATATTGTATTCGTAATAGTTCAGTTTCCTTTATAGCAATGCCACCCTCGAGACGGGCTGCGTGCATCCGCCATATTTACTTATTCAAATCCTGCACAATTCAAGAGAGATCGTTGTGAAGAAAATTGGGATGCCTTTAAAATTGCTAGGAACCAGTGCAACCAGATGGTGCGGCGTGCTAAACGGCGCTACATTCATGAGAACCTCTCGAACTCATTGCCGGCTGACATCTGGAAGTTTCTCGGCACTTTAGGCATTGGCAGGACACGTAATGTCTTTACACCGAAGGACATCTCTCTTGATGACATAAACGATCATTTTTCTACTTTCAAAGTCCTACCTGCTGCTGTTAAAACTGACACCATTTCTTTTGTATCTTCGCTTCCCGCGATGAAATCGAGCCCGTTTGTCTTTGCTGCTGTGGAGGAAGACGTGGTTCGCAAATGTGTGTGTGTTGGCCATCAAGTCCAAGGCTGTTGGCGTTGATAATGTTGGGCGGTTCGTGATAGTCACAATCCTCGACCAAATTCTTCCTTACCTTGTGCACATCATCAATTTTTCTCTAGAAAGCGGTCAGTTTCCAATTCTGTGGCGAAAGGCGTATGTGTTACCTCTTCCCAAAGTTTCCAAACCCAAACTTCCTAGTCATCTCCGTCCGATCTCTATTCTACCGTTTTTTTCTAAGGTATTGGAAGCCTGTGTGTATAAACAGGTCTCTACTTACATTTCAACAAACCATCTCCTTAGTCCTTTTCAGTCGGGCTTTCGCCCGGGTCACAGCACGGTTACGGCTCTTATTAAGGTTACTGACGACATGCGTCGTGCGATGGATGCCACCGAACTCTCTGTACTTGCTCTCACTGACTACTCAAATGCCTCCAACACAGTTGACCATCAAATTCTTCTTTCTATCCTTTCTCACTTAAATTTTTCTTCTTCTTCTATTGACTGGTTTGCTTCTTACCTTTGTGGGCGTCATCAGTCAGTATGGTGTGGAGACTCGGAGTCTGGATGGTGCGAGCTGTCAACTGGGGTAACTCAAGGTGGAATTCTCTCACCAATCCTATTCTCTGTTTTCATAAATTTCATCACCAAGGAACTCCATTGCTCATACCATCTATACGCCGATGATCTGCAGCTGTATATCAGTAAGAGCGGTGACTACATCACTCAAGCTATTTCGGACCTTTACAGGGACCTCGAAGCAGTTCGAAATTGGTCGAGAAGGTTTGGTGTCGAGGTCAATGCGTCCAAGTGCCAGGCGTTGGTGGTGGGTAGTTCGCGGCTTTTAGCGAGGCTGGATAGGTCGACGTTGCCGAACTTGGTATATGATGACTCGGTCATTCCACTTAGAGGAAAAGTCAGAAATCTTGGGCTACACGTTGACTCCTCCTTTAGCTGGGCGCCGCACATCGCCAGCATCAGCCAGAGAGTGGTTGGGACGTTGCGGGCACTCTCGCGCCTGAAAAACTTCTTGCCCGTCCGGACAAAAATCATGTTAGTGCAGACACTCATACTTCCAATGATAGATTATGGTGACGTATGCTATTTGGATCTTAATGCCGAATTCTTAACAAACTCGATCGACTGTTGAACAACTGCATACGTTTCATTTTCTGTCTGCGGAAGTATGATCATGTGTCTGCCTATCGTCAAAAACTGAAGTGGCTCCCTATCAGGCAGCGGCGCAGTCTACGTGCACTGTGTACCACGTACTCGGTGCTAACGTGGCCACATGCCCCGAACTATCTCAGGGAGCGCTTCCAGTTCGTCTGTGAAGGACACAGTCGGCTGCTGCGTTCCGAAAATAAACTTCTCCTGCAATGCCCCATCCACCGCACGGGCTTTTATCACCAAAGTTACACCGTGCAGACGGTGTTGATGTGGAACTCCCTCCCGGAGGAAATTAGAAGGTCCCCCAGCCGTAACTCCTTCAAACACAGAGTACGGTGTCACTTTTTGAAGCTGTTATATGATTCAAACTGACTTCTTCATTCTTATATTATGTATTTATATATTTATATTTATGTATATTCATATTGTATGTATGTATATTTATTATAATAACTTTATGTAAGTACAAGTATGCATTTGATTATATATTTAGTAGGTATTACAGTTATTTTCCTTTGTAATAACAACTAAATTTTATAAAATATGAAAAAAACATGTCAAAATAACAAACAAAAATTTAAGATCCACGTAAGTTTCGTCAATTAAATAACCCGCCCCGAATCTGACCCGGGCTAAACGTCCCCATCAAGCTGGCCGCATTGCTGCGCTGGACGGCAATGGACAGACACTGGACCAGGTAGGAGCCAGAGCGGGAGTCACCACCACGAGCCTAATCTCCCGGCTAATCTCCCGGATCAACTCCCTACCTTCACTACCCCAGGAGCCCGCCGTTTCAAATGCGATGGGAACAAAGATATACGATTGTCCCATCGCCGTGTACTTAATGTGTTTCTGATAGGTTGCCCAATTTGCCGCTGCCCCTGCCACTCGTGTGGTCCTGTTTAAATGAGAGGGTGCGAAAGTAATGACGCAGGTAGCGTCCCATATGAGGGAGCGACCCTTTTGCCAGGGAACCATGGTAATTTCATCTGGTATTTTCCCATCTGAACGGCTCAGGCCGGGCGGCTCTAGGATGGAGGGAACGTTGGCCGAAATTAGAGCTCTGCGTATAATATCATTTAGGGCATGGTGACGCAGAAATCTGCCAACGCAGCGTTGACAACTCAGTGCGAGATGGACATTAGTTTCCACAGTTGAACCACAAATGCATACATGTGGTTGACAGACATTGCAGCCCAACCGAAAAGCAACAGCCACCCGCAAAGTGTCATCATCTAGCAGCGTGCTCAAATTGGGCGATGGCAGCGCATGTAACCACGCCCCCGATTCTGGAACAGGGACTGCTCTGAGCCTTGCCAGTTTCACTCCCTCCTTTGTTCATGTAGTTTCATAGTTATTAAAGTAATTTCTTATATTTGTGATATGCACCTACCACGTACATCTCCCAATCACCCTAAGGTAGACTGGTAGATAATGCCATTAGGCATTAAGTCCGCTCATGTACTTTTAGTGCATTAAGTTCAATAAATAAATAAATTAATTAAATAGCAGCTAAATTAGACGAGAGTATAAAAACTATTGTAACTAGTTTCAAGGGACATTCTGTTAGAGTAAGTCATAGCATGTAGACGTTCAATTAAATCGTAATTTTAAAATTTAAGTTTTTTTTTAAAACTACTTCTCCAGTCGCGAAAAGTTATCTCGCGCGGGACGCGATATCACGTTGTTGCGTAGCGCTGCCGTATTACGCACAACTCATGTATCTTTCTATAGGGCGATTTGACAAAATAAAGTTCAAAGTTTTAAACATATTTTGCTATTTTGAAGTTACAATTTACATGAATATGGATATATTTCTATGTATATGAGGTCAGAAATAACAAAAGTAATTAATAAGTATAATTTTTTTCGGATCTACTGTAGTTTTCAAATTATTCACAAAAACTGAGTTGGGCATAACCACCGTTCCATACAATCGTGGTTTTGCGTCTGCCTGTAACTAGAGTTACACGAGTTGTGCGTGCATGACCTCGAGACATTTTGAAAGATGAAACCTATCTTATGTAGGTATACTTACTGGAGACGACCGTTACCTGTAGCTTGGATAATTTTATTGTAATTGTTATAATTAATTGTTATGGTGCCAACCAGAAAAGAAGTAACACTTTTTCTGCGTCATTTCTTTAATGTTACCTAAGATAAGGATACTTTAAAATCATAAAAAAATTAAAACTGGTTCTCAAACTTTGATTTTTAGGGTTCCGTATTAATCTACGAACCCTTATAGTTTCGCCATGTCCGTCTGTCCGTCTGTCCGTCTGTCCGCGGGTTTCCTGAGAAACCCTTGGTATCACAAAGCTGAAATTTGGCATGGTTATACATATAAACTACGCCGTCAGAACTGTAGAGTAAAATCTTAGAAAAAAAATTTTTTTAGGGTATCTCCCATAGACGTGAAAGGGCGATGAATTTTTTTTTCTCGCCAGTATCATCAAATGGGGTGTCATAGGACAGATTTTTAAAAGGCAGAAGGGGTTTACTAAGAACGTTTTTCGATTCAGCACTCCGTTTGCCTAACATAAATTTTTAAAGTGAAAATTTTTGTCTAACACAAGTATCCCCCCCCTCTACTAGCTAAACGATTGATTCTAAAAATGTGAAAAAATTCACGGTGGTAGTATATACAACGAAATTATAAGGAAAACTATCACACATAAGATGGCTCTTCAAGTTTGCGAGTAATAGTCGATGAAGTGCCAAACTTAGTTGGGATTAATAAGAATATATTTACTAATATTAGATCCTTGGTACTAAAGAGCTGAAATTTGGCATGGTCATACATATCGATTGCGCCAACAGATTGAAAAAAAAAATTTTGAAAAAAAAAATTTCGGATGTTTCCCATGCACGTGAAAGGACAATGGATTTTTTTTTCTCGCCGATATCTTCAAATAAGATGTCATAGGATAGTTTTTAAAAATATAGAATAGGTTTAAAAATATAGAAAGTTTTTAGATTCAGCACTCCGTTTGCGAAAAATTAATTTTTAAATTGAAAATTTTTGTTAAAAACAAGTGTCCCCATCTACAAAAAAAAACGGCGGTTTCTTAAAATGTGGAAAAATTCATTGTGATAGAATATACAACAAATTAAAAGGAAAACTATCACACATAAATGAGCCCTTCAAGCTTGTGAGTAATAGTCAACCAAGTGCTAAACGTTGTTGGGATTAATAAGAATATATTCACTAATATTAGATCCTTGGCACTACAGAGCTGAAATTTGGCATGGTCATAATATTGATTGCGCCGACTGATCTAAAAAATGAAATGGTGGAAAAGAATATGTTTTTCGGGTGTTTTCAATACACGTGAAAGCGCGATGGATTTTTTTTTCTCGCCGATATCATCGAGTGGGTTATCATAGGAAAACTTTTTAAAAGATAGAAGGGATTTACTACGAACGTTTTTTGATTCAGCAATCCGTTTGGGAAACATTAATTTTTATAATGAAAAAAATGTGGAATAATTCACGAGGGTAGCATTCACGACGAAGTGTACGCTAATACACTTCGTCGTGAATGCTACCGCTTTAGTGAATCAGACCCTTCATTTGAACCCTTCATTTGATTGGGTCTGATTCACTAAAGCGGTACCCCGACGCGACATTATAGCGCCATTTTAATGAGCAAACCCTATCGTGCCATCCATCGATTTCGATAATTAAAATATATATAGGTATTTCTGAAATGGATTTGATGGCTCAACAAAAGGTATTATTTTTTACTTTTTAAATGTCCGCTTTACTTTTTTGCGGGGGGGGGGGGGGGTTTAAATTTTTATTTAATTTTTATTTCAAAATTTTTAACTTATTTCAAGGATGTGCTAGTGTTCTGGATATCCTGGCCGCAGCATCAGCTCACCGTGTTGCCACCATTGCATTGTATGCAGAATCAAATACTGAACAAAACGAGTCCAAACACGACATATCTGCTATTATTTTTTTAAGAGTGTGCTAGTGTTCTGGATATCCTGGCTGCAGCATCAGACCAAGAATTCAATAATCCTGCATAGTTATTAAGCATACATGAGTGTTTCAAGTTTTAGGTCACATGTACAAATATACATACATACAATATGAATATACATAAATATAAATATATAAATACATAATATAAGAATGAAGAAGTCAGTTTGAATCATATAACAGCTTCAAAAAGTGACACCGTACTCTGTGTTTGAAGGAGTTACGGCTGGGGGACCTTCTAATTTCCTCCGGGAGGGAGTTCCACATCAACACCGTCTGCACGGTGTAACTTTGGTGATAAAAGCCCGTGCGGTGGATGGGGCATTGCAGGAGAAGTTTATTTTCGGAACGCAGCAGCCAACTGTGTCCTTCACAGACGAACTGGAAGCGCTCCCTGAGATAGTTCGGGGCATGTGGCCACGTTAGCACCGAGTACGTGGTACACAGTGCACGTAGACTGCGCCGCTGCCTGATAGGGAGCCACTTCAGTTTTTGACGATAGGCAGACACATGATCATACTTCCGCAGACAGAAAATGAAACGTATGCAGTTGTTCAACAGTCGATCGAGTTTGTTAAGAATTCGGCATTAAGATCCAAATAGCATACGTCACCATAATCTATCATTGGAAGTATGAGTGTCTGCACTAACATGATTTTTGTCCGGACGGGCAAGAAGTTTTTCAGGCGCGAGAGTGCCCGCAACGTCCCAACCACTCTCTGGCTGATGCTGGCGATGTGCGGCGCCCAGCTAAAGGAGGAGTCAACGTGTAGCCCAAGATTTCTGACTTTTCCTCTAAGTGGAATGACCGAGTCATCATATACCAAGTTCGGCAACGTCGACCTATCCAGCCTCGCTAAAAGCCGCGAACTACCCACCACCAACGCCTGGCACTTGGACGCATTGACCTCGACACCAAACCTTCTTGACCAATTTCGAACTGCTTCGAGGTCCCTGTAAAGGTCCGAAATAGCTTGAGTGATGTAGTCACCGCTCTTACTGATATACAGCTGCAGATCATCGGCGTATAGATGGTATGAGCAATGGAGTTCCTTGGTGATGAAATTTATGAAAACAGAGAATAGGATTGGTGAGAGAATTCCACCTTGAGTTACCCCAGTTGACAGCTCGCACCATCCAGACTCCGAGTCTCCACACCATACTGACTGATGACGCCCACAAAGGTAAGAAGCAAACCAGTCAATAGAAGAAGAAGAAAAATTTAAGTGAGAAAGGATAGAAAGAAGAATTTGATGGTCAACTGTGTTGGAGGCATTTGAGTAGTCAGTGAGAGCAAGTACAGAGAGTTCGGTGGCATCCATCGCACGACGCATGTCGTCAGTAACCTTAATAAGAGCCGTAACCGTGCTGTGACCCGGGCGAAAGCCCGACTGAAAAGGACTAAGGAGATGGTTTGTTGAAATGTAAGTAGAGACCTGTTTATACACACAGGCTTCCAATACCTTAGAAAAAAACGGTAGAATAGAGATCGGACGGAGATGACTAGGAAGTTTGGGTTTGGAAACTTTGGGAAGAGGTAACACATACGCCTTTCGCCACAGAATTGGAAACTGACCGCTTTCTAGAGAAAAATTGATGATGTGCACAAGGTAAGGAAGAATTTGGTCGAGGATTGTGACTATCACGAACCGCCCAACATTATCAACGCCAACAGCCTTGGACTTGATGGCCAACACACACACATTTGCGAACCACGTCTTCCTCCACAGCAGCAAAGACAAACGGGCTCGATTTCATCGCGGGAAGCGAAGATACAAAAGAAATGGTGTCAGTTTTAACAGCAGCAGGTAGGACTTTGAAAGTAGAAAAATGATCGTTTATGTCATCAAGAGAGATGTCCTTCGGTGTAAAGACATTACGTGTCCTGCCAATGCCTAAAGTGCCGAGAAACTTCCAGATGTCAGCCGGCAATGAGTTCGAGAGGTTCTCATGAATGTAGCGCCGTTTAGCACGCCGCACCATCTGGTTGCACTGGTTCCTAGCAATTTTAAAGGCATCCCAATTTTCTTCACAACGATCTCTCTTGAATTGTGCAGGATTTGAATAAGTAAATATGGCGGATGCACGCAGCCCGTCTCGAGGGTGGCATTGCTATAAAGGAAACTGAACTATTACGAATACAATATTTGTATAGTATCCTTAATTGTCCCTTTGAAGAATCTCTGTGTTTTGTACAGGATATTGCACGTCGCTCAGCGAGCAATGGAGCGCTCCATGCTCGGGATCTCGCTAAGGGATAGAATCCGAAACGAGGTCATCCGACAGAAAACCAGAGTGATGGATATTATCCAAAAGTGTAGCAAGCTGAAGTGGCAGTGGGCTGGCCATGTCTGTCGCAGAACCGACGAGCGTTGGAGTAGACAGGTTTTCGAATGGAGACCACGTCTTGGCAAACGTAGTGTAGGACGCCCCCCAGCCAGATGGTCAGATGATCTAAAGAAGATAGCGGGTAGTGGCTGGATGAAAACAGCGGAGGATCGTGCAAAGTGGCGCACCTTGGGGGAGGCCTATGTTCAGCAGTAGACTGCAATAGGCTGATATGATGATGATGTACAGGATATTATAATAACTTAAAAATACGTGTCTCAAGATATGAGGTTGGCTTAGCTACCTATTGTTAAATAAACACCTATGTCAATATTATTATTCGTTACGACTGCTTAACTCTCCCCCCTTTGAACTGATAATAATCCCGGAGGAAGTGTTCTCAGTGGAACAGATTGCGAATCACTTACGTTACTATTTTTTTTAAACATAACTCATTGTGTCTTTTGAGATATAATACTATTAAAATAAAAATTATAGTTGCAATCGTTTAACACATCGAACCGAACTTCACATTCACTTCAGTAGAAATTTCACTATCTTGGTCCATTATTTTTAAGTGATGAATTTGCTTCTCGAGTGCAGGCACGTCGTCTTCGAAGAGCAGGGGCGTCTTAGTCTCGATCGTCAGTATTGTGCCAATAGAAACAGTCAGTATTTTACTGACGCTTTCTGTGTAGGCCATAAGTACATATTCTTGCAAATTCAAAAGGCAATGATGATTAATTATTAGTGCTGCTCCCTGAATGTTCTCGATCCTTGTTACGCCGTCGCACGTAGTTGTTATTTCTGCTGGGTTGTCAGTCAGTCAGTGACAACCCTTTAAAATCATAAAAAAATTAAAACTGGTTCTCAAACTTTGATTTTTATGTGGTATGAACATATTACTTATGTTGGATATGCGCATAGGTAGAGAAATAACGAATATGTATTTTTTTTGGTTTATTATAAGTTAAGCAAACATTTAATCGACAAAATATTAGATGAGATTCTAAACAATATTTCAATAAGATGTAAGCAATGGAACTATTTGGACAAAAAAGCCCAATTAGTTCTATCAATGGAACAACCAATGGAACTAGTGGGAACGGACGGATAAAAGACGATAATAAATTATTACGAGTTTTAGAATTTCAAAAACAAAAAGGTCTTAGGTTTTACTTTAATCACAATTACGTAAAAATAGTATTAAGTCTAAAAAACCACTGGCTGAACATAGATTTCTGCCGTAAAAAAAATTAACGAATTAAAGTACCATCAAATCAGTATAATCATGTGATATACTATCCAGATCGGAAGAATCTTCATTTACGTGAAGATCTTTAAAAAAATTGTTTTTCTAAGAAGAGGTTCGCTCTTGACCATAATCTAGCTCAGGGAAGATGCCTATTCACTTGAACTTTATTAAAGAGAATCGGGTTGTATGAGCCCGGAAATTCAGATGCAGGCAGATAATTCCATTCCTTAGCGGTACGCAATATAAAATATTGCGTGGTGAACGGTTGACACCACCCACCCCGTCTCTTTTCGTGGGTGTCGTAAGAGGCGACTAAGGAAGCACAAATGAGACCTGCCTCCTAGTAATCCATCCCAGGCAACGACACTTCATTTTTTTCTGAATCTGAGGTGTTGTCCTGTAAGGCCGTCTGTTTCGCGACCATCCTCCTACCGAAGTCCGACGCCAAACAGCTTGCTGTATTCCGTCGGTGCGTGGGAGTACCAGTGCCTTTATATGCATTTTCTGGGTGAACTCGCTCCATCGTCAACCTCATCTTTGACCTTATGGTCAAGATTGAGGTGAAGAGTTAACCCATCTTTTAATATAAAAAAAATCAAGAGAAGCGCTCAGTACGGATTCGAGGAATCTCGACAAGGTAAATGATACCCCACGGTGCGTCTGAACGTCCGAAAGAAGAAAGGGGCAGGTGGAATGAGCTCGTGCAGCTCATGAGCACACTCTTCGAAGTAAATCTTGTAGAAAACACATTGGCAAGCTACTTTGTGTCTATGAGCTAGGCTTCGGAGTAGTATTTTACTAGCTTGCTGTCACCAATGGCTCCTGGCTCTGTGGTCCACCGAATCCAGACCGGCTAGTTGATGTTTGGCCGAACCATCCTAAAGGTGACTGCAATTATCCATGCACGATCGGACTTGTGCCTTATTAGGGGTAAGGAGTTGATCAGGCATGAAGTATCGCTTGACCTTACTAAGGATGCCCAGCTTTTTGGCCGCAGTTTTGAGCTTTTTGGCTGAAAGTTCAAGCTCATCGGTGACGGGTACAGCAAAGTTGGAGTCAGGTTAAAAGGACTCCGTTTTGCGGATAATAGACACGCTTGTGTTTTGGTGGCGTTAAAACTAACCAGATTAATGTCTCAACATTGGGAGACAAGACCTAAGCCTAAGGTTGAGTTTACTCGCTTTACCATTGTTCCTCTCATTTCGAATTTTATCCCCACCGGCTCTTGCACTAGTCAGATATCTTTCCATGACTGTACCTGTCATCTGCGTACGCAACAACTCCAGAAACAAGCATGTCTTTAATGTGCTGCAGGAAAGAGCCGCAGTCCTTTCTCGAACCTTTGAGGAACTTCGGCATCAATAACCATGAGGTTGTTGGTCAAATGAGCAGCCATCTATGACCACTGGGATCAATCGTTTGCTCAGGAAGTCACATATCCAACTACAAAAGTTGGCAGGGACGCCATACGCAGGAAGCTTGCTTAGCAGACTTGCGTGCCAAATCCTGTCAAATGCCTTCGAGATGTTGAGTGACACTGCGAGAGCTTCGCCGTGTTTTTCGATGCTTTTAACTTGAGGTTTTAAAAACGACCAATTAGTAGTTGGTAAAAAATACTCAAATTTAATTCAAATATGGCTCTAAGGAAGTTGACACTCAAGAAACTGCCATTGAACAAAATCTGAAATGACTCATCGAAGAGCTTAGGTATTGCAGCCTTTGAAAGAGGCTCTTGAGGCGGAATTGACAGTAATTGGTATTGCTTAAACTAAACAATAGTTTCATGGATTAAAAAATATTTACTGTTAATTCCAAAACGGGTACTTAATAATTTGAGTCTGAATCTAAGATCTAAAGTTCTGAAATTGCTGCTGGGCTTAGAGTTTTCCAATAAATAAATTTTAAGTGTGTGCGTGTGTGTATTAACTAATAGTTCATCCTAAACTAAAATGAATGAAGGCTCGGGTGTCTTGAAAGTTTTAGAACCAGTTAGATAAAAATAATATGAAAAGTATAAATCTGTGTACATCGCGGTGCATGAAAGGGGGCAGTGGATCCATTAATTTGATAAACTATGGATAAAAAAAATACTGGTTGTACTTTGCGACGTTAGTGTGACCACGATGGGTTTCTGGCTTCTTTGTTTTATTTTTCCTTTGATTGGTCGATCTGCACAACTCAGTTAACTCGAGTTAGCGGAGATAGGCTGACGCAAAGAATAATTGTTTGGCCAAAACTCGAACAAATACATCTCATGTAACTTGAGTTGCGTGAGTTTGGTGCGACTAGCGCTAAAATTTTTCGAGTTACATGAGTTTGACAATTTCATTTTCTTAGCAAAACCACCGTTTTTATCCAAGTTTTTGATGTTACCATATAGAAAGTGTTAAAAAAATGTTATTCGAAATGGTTTAGCGTACTCATGTAACTCGAGATAACTGAGATACGCGTAACACGGCGCCAAAGTAGGTAAATAATGAAAGCACCTTAACATGACGTGTCTGGAAAATAATAATTACTTATAGCTGATGATAGTTATGGGTAGATTACACAATTTAAGTATTTTCAAGCTGTCCTTTACACCCTGTATGTGTAACATATATATATATATATATATATATATATCTCACTAGCTTTTGGACATCCCAGCTCAATCTTCCAGTGCGAATGTGTAGCCTTAAAAGAAGCCGCCAACGCAGTCACTAGAAGGAGTATCCAGGGTTATAACATCTAGAAACTCTCTGATAGTGCCGCAGTATCGGATGCCCTGGAGAGCCAGACATTAACTTCAGGACTAATCATCGAATGCCATCAAGCGCTGAACAAAATAGCATCAACCAACAGGGTCATCCTCCAATGGATCAAAGGGCACAGTGGATCGATGAGTAACGTCGCAGCTGGCATTTTGGCTAGGAAGGGATACCAACTTCGCAGGCCCTGTGCCAATTATCCTAACCCCCTTTAGCCAATTTCGTACTTGGATTTTTTTGAATCGTTATATCTCAGAAACGGTGGCTCTTAGGAAAAAAGTTTTGATAAATATTTCATATGTAATTTTATGATAAAACTTACCGTTTTGCTGAAAATCGCGAAAAACTCATTTTTTTGACCTTTGACCTTGAGTAAAAAATTTTCCATACACGGGAATTATGGGGAACTTTTAAATTTTATTTATAATTATGTTTTGAACAATTTTACTAACTTTCACTAGCTTGTTGGGAATTTATTTATCCATAAATGTCTAGATTGACCAGGCTATTTTGTTTGTGAGATTCATAAGTTAGAAAAAAATATCGCAGGTTATCAATACAATAAAATTCTGAAGTAAAATGAAGACCGTGTGTACAGAGTAGGTACACGTGTCGGAAGTGAAATTTATTTGTGAAGCTAATAATATAATTTATTATTCTGATGCAACCTTAAAATTTTACTCTAATCGGACGTGGGTTAAAAGATTTGGCCTATTCTTGCCCCAGACCATGTGCTGCTATTTTTGTGCTAATAATCCTTAATTATCAATAGACTTTTAACATAAATGTCATCCAGACCACGGATGACATTTATGTTAAAAATCTTTTGATAATTAATGATTATTAGCACGATTAGTTAAATCACTGTTAAAACAGCGGAAACAAAGTGAACAAAAAAAGGATATTGTATTCATTATCGACGGGAAACTACTAGAATATGGTGAGAACTAAGTGACAACTATACTTTTTTCTATAATGCACCATGGGAGTTCGCACTGTCATAAAATGTCCGTGGAGCGAGTGTTTACCTGGTCCATTGATCGATTTATTTTTAGGTCATCTCTTTAGAAGGCCATACTTTATGCCGGTTCTATGTCATTTGTCTGTCTGTTATTTTGACTTACTCTTATGCAGTCATTTTTATTTTATGCTATTTTGTTGGGCGTCCCCCACTTACAAGGATATAATAACTTACAGTTACCTATTGAGAAGGTAAATAGTAGCTTTACGTTCCCGTTTAGCGAGCCCTCGAGAACCTTGCATGAATTGGAACCAGCTCCTGGGTTTATATTGTCTCATTTACGCATGAAAAATTGTAATGATTGAAGATTTTGTGGTGATGTAAAAATTGCAAATTACTTTTAAACCTCTGCTTTATAAATTAAATATATATATATATATATATTCAGTATCTCTCAATAATATATTTATCTTATGCAGTTTTTACAATCTAGGTATTCGTTTTATATCTTAATTTTATATATATTTGTCAAGTATTACGATACAATTAATTACATGTCAAAACTTAAAACTAATAAAATAAAGTTTGAAACAAAAAGTTCAAGTCACAATCCGGCCCGAGCCTCACCCGGATCATAGGTCCCTATACACTCACAGCGTTACCGCGTTAAATCGCGATGGAGAATCTTTGGACCAGGAAAGACCCGGCGCGCGGATCACCCAATCTGTCCATTAATCTTTTGCCGATATCCCTGCTAAATGCCTTGGCCTTACTGCCCCAGGGCCCTGCGGTCTCAAATGCGACGGGTACAAAGATATACGCGGCTTTGAGAGCCTGCTCGCCGCTTCCGCCGCTGCACCCGCTGCACGTGAAGTGATGTGGAGGTGCGAAGGGGCAAATGTGCTGACGCACGTGGCATCCCATATAAGGCTCCGCCCTTTGTCCCACGGAATCAAAGTGAGGTCGTCTGGTCGCTTGCCGTTGGAGCGGCTGAGACCCGGAGGCTCCAGGGTGCAGGGAACGTTTGCTGCTACAAGAGCCCTACGGATGACGTCACTGAGGGCGTGGTACCTCGGAAATCTTCCTGCGCAGCGGAGGCAACTAAACGCGTGATGGCCGCTAGCCTCTATAGTGCAAGAAATCTACAGTCGGCTAGTATGGCGAAAGTGAAATAAATTGCAATAGCAGTAATTCTTTTTTGTATTGATAGATTAAATTCCCGGCTATCATTTACCGTAAGAATCCAACTAAGAAAGATACAACATATATTTATTTTTATGAGTTAAGTTTTGATATTTTTTGTAAATTTGTACAAAAATGTTAATAAATAACTTTCCGCACTATTAATCTGATATCATCCAGTTGTTTGAAAGTAAATCGAAATCCAACAATATTTATGATTAATTATGGTATTTTTATTAACTTCAATGTTGTGATATTAAAATAATAAGTAACTCTTGCAATAAAAAATGTAATAGGCTAATTTTTTTATAGTATAGCTTGAACGATGTTGATAACTCAATTATTTTGAAAATCCAACTAGAAATGTAAAAAAAAAAATGATTTTTACTATTTCTGTAGTCATTTTGTGGACAAAATAAATTTTGGGTAGCCTTTGTAATTTATGTTTTAAAGAATACGATAATATCAAAATACACCAAAAAATTTTACATTTAAATATTTTATTTCCAAAATTATTAATTGTAAAAGTTACGCGGGTGGCGGTAGGGTGCGCGGGCAGCGGGCGCGCCATCCTGTCAATCTTATGGATGCTTCCGTAATTTAGAAAGTAATGATTTATTCGCCACGTATTGTTTTCGTAAAGTACTAAAATTTAATGTCGGTTTTTCGTGTGTTAGATCCTTACTTCTTTACTAATATCATAGATGCGAAAGTTACTCTGTCTGTCTGTCTGTCTCTCTGTCCGTCTTTCACGCCTAAACTACTGAACCGATTTTGATGAAATTTGGTACAGAGATAGATTAGAACCTGGGAAAGGACATAGGCTACATTTTACCCTACAGTTGGGTACGATATAACATGTAGTTCACGCGGGCGGAGCCGCAGGTGGAAAGCTAGTTTAATATAAAGTGAAAGTTGTTTATTAATATAAATCAGAAAGTGACAGTTAAAGTTGAAGTTGTTTATTAATATAAGGGTAAGGCCGCCAAAATTGTCGAATGTAATACACCTGATTTTGTGTTTTCGTTACACAAATGTACCTAACCCAAAAAGTAGCACATTTTTTGGGTTAAGCGTTTTTCATATTGATAGTTAAAATAATTACATAAATATAAGCATTATAAAATTGTATCGACTGCAGTGATTGTTAAGGGGGAAGATAGTAACAAATAAAACAGTATTTTTTTAGGGTTAACGGTGAGTAGAAGTTGCTTAGAATGTTTTTGGGTGTGCTGCTGAGATGTTGACGGCGCATTTTCTTTTTTTTTGCGATCCTTTATCAATTTTCTCCTTATTATTCTTTCGTAGTTTTTAATTTTGTGGGTGCCTGCTGCATTTATATTTAAGCTCACACGCAAATTAATATTAGGTACCTACTTTTATCAATTCGTTCTTATGATCATTATGAATGCGGTTTTATAGGACTATTGCGTTACATAACACAAAATAAACTCAAGTGTAACACAATTGCAACCAAAAAGCAAATTTTAAGCTATAGCTCGGTTATTTGCTATAATCAGTTGCTAGTAATTAGAGTCCAACCGAAATTGGTTTTCAGGCCAAAATCGAAACCGAAACCGAATATAGCCGTGGCTTCAGTTTCGGCCGAAACCAAAACTCATGTAGTCAAGTATAATATTTTTGTGCATTTTATCCATTAAAACATAACCTCTAAATAATATTTGCGTCGGGCGATAAAGAACTGACTAAGTTGTGTTGCTACAGAGCTATCCGAACGGCGTACGACAATTCCCGGACAGAGCCGCCAGCGTCTGCCAAAGCGTTGCCACGAGAAACGAAGTTAGGCAAGCGTGTACGACAACTTCCGAAGTCAGTTTCAGTTTCGGCAAAAGTTTCGGCGAATTTTGGCCGAATCCGAATCCGAATTTGCCACCAAAACTTGATTTTTGGCCAAAACTCGGCCGAAACCGAAACCGAACTTTCGGTCGGACACTATTAGTAGTTGCTTTATAGCAAATGGCTATAGCTTTCACTCGCACGCGCTTCCGCTCGAAGCCGGTCGCCACCGCTCGAATATTTCCACGCCTCACGCCGTGCCGCTCCGCAAGATGCTCCGCGCCAATGTCGCAGCATGCTAGTAGGAGTCTCATACATTTATTTTTAATGCCACCGCAGACGCAAAGCGCAGGTCGCTCGTGCGGCTATGTTGTGGCTAAGGGGTTACAAATAAGATTTCCATTCAAATGTACGAAATATATCTACCGCAAGATACTATAAAAGAACCGACAAGAAGCCTCTTTCTTCCAGGCTTTTTGGTGTTACTTCTTCCAGGCACTTTTACTTAAATCCGACTCCTAAGGACCATGTTCAAGTTATAAGTAAACTTATTGAGCTTTTCATTGAACGATTTAATTATGAATTTTTACTCTTACATACATGGTCGCAAAAATCTTAATACCGCGATCTAGTATTTGTGCACCTTCTGCCTATAAGACATCTAGCGTCATTTTAACCTTTGACTTAAGATATCTTAAACAATACCTTATAAAATGATCTCTATATTCAATTGAATTTTAGCGATAGTTATCATACCTAGTTAGGTCCCGGTCAAACTACTGCCTTGGTGGTAGTCGTCTAGTCGAGTAAGAGGCCCTTCGACCTCCACTTAAATTTCCAATTGTCCACATTTCCGGTTAGATCAAAAAAAATTATAGCGTTTCTTACTATTTAGATAGGTACTTAACTAGCAATGGGACGAGTAGACGCTTCAAGTGTTTTTTATCTAATTGTATGTTTTCAATTTTTAAGCTTATCAGTTAGACATTAGTAGTGCTTTTATAAAATGCACACACAAACATTTCATATAAAAACAACGCTACTAGTATAGATGTGACCGGAAATGTGTGAAATCTAGGAATTGTATACTATTCCTACGAAATGTATAAAATATTGTTTCAAAGATTTTTAATTACACACACAAATTCCGAAATTGCCCTAGGAAATGTATATAACTTATGTTTTGTAAATAAAATGATTAAAACAACCTAACTTAACCTGAATAAGCGAAATGGATTTATCTTGACCGTATTAAAGATTTGCTCACTGAAATGGTCACATTTCATGAAATGTTTCCCTGTTTATTTACCACATGAAGTACTTCAGCTGAGCGGAAATGTGACAACCGCTTAACGTAACCACAGTCGTTTCTGGCACTTTGCCGGCCGCTACCGCGGCATGCTCGCTTCACTCGCTCAGCTTGTGCGTTGGGGGTCGCAGTTCTCCTTTTTTTTATTTGGGGAAATGCCCACGCATACCTCTTCGCCACAGAGGCGGTGGGAGGTTTATGTCAGACTCAAACTAACTAAAACTCCAATTCGTATGTACCATAGCACAGGGGAAGACACTCTTCGGAGATGTCTCGCCGTCAACCATGGAGTAAGCTCCGGTCAACAGCGAGATATCTCCCCCTGGCGCGTACAGATTGCTCTTGGCACGCACGCCACCCTCATCGAGCAGTACTCTCGTAGCGCTCGCCTCCCCCTCGCTCGTCCACGTCACTCTCTGCTCATCAGAGACATGCGTGGAGAGCCCTCTGCGCGGAACAGTCTAACCAAAGAAGTCCCGTTCCGCGCTAGTGTCAGGTTATTTGCCATAGATTATAAGAATTCCGTAGAAAAGTTATTATCTGATGCCCAGGGTGCACCGTCCCAGACCTATTGCCCTTCCCCCGAGCGAATTGAAGAGGAAAAGCGATGCCAGGGTGCTCTTGTCACAGTTTCGTCTATCGCAATGGAACAAAGAAGTCAAATGACTTATAAACAGACAAAATCAAACATTTCACACATTTCCGGGCGATTTTAGGAATTGTATACAATGACGAATTTCATACATTTCCTTTAACACATACGTAAAGTAGAAATTTATAACGAAGAAAAGAAAAAGAATAACTAGCGAGAAAATGGAAAGGGATCGCAAAAAAAAAATGCGCCAGCAGCTCGCCCAAAAATATTCTAAGCAGCTTCCACTCACCGTTGTTAACCCTAAAAAGAATGCTGTTTTATTTATTACTAACTTCCTTCTTAACAATCACTGCAGTCGTTACAATTAATGATTATCAATTCAAACACGCTTTACCCAAAAAATGTGTCTCTTTTGGGTTACATATTTTGTGTAACGAAAACGTAAAATCTGTTGTGTTACATTTGACAATTTTGGCGACCTTACCCTTAAGGTAAGGTAATATAATAAACAAAAATCAAATCAAATGAGCCCAAACTCAAAGGGTTTAATAGTAACCATTGCTGAGTTACACTATCTGTCTCCTCGTGTAATCATCAGATCAGCTCGATGGAACCAAATTAATGTATTGTCATCGATATTACATATATCTGTAAAATTTCAAGTCATCGCGACTGCCAGGCTGGGCCACGCCACGTGCCATCAATCCATTTTAGACCGTAACACTGCTACACAACGCTCAGTTTGGAATGGGCGATTAAGATAAAAAAAAAACTTTAATTTTTTCACGAAAAGTGTTGGATTTTAGTGTTATTGCCTTATACAGCATTGTTCTAACAATAACATAGGTATAAAAAAGTCTGCCATTTTTTATACCTATTACATTTTTGCCAAGCGGTAATAGCTATATTTTATAAAAATGTACAAAAGTTAAAGAAATTTATTTGAATTTTCATATGTATGCAATCATAAACTGTATCCAAATCGGTTATTAACCAGTTCAGCCTATTATTTTTTTTTCACATAAACCATTAATCCTAATCCATTAAATTTAAATTTTTTGAGAAACAAAAATAAATGTGATGTTTTTTGGTTGGATTCTGTTATTTTTATATTTGTTACAGGTACCTCTATCATGAAAACTGTTCACTTAGTTATTACTATTTTTGCTAAAAATTCTAGGTCTTTATTCGCATTTTTCTTTTTTGAGGTATTTCGATATAATTTTTTAGTTGGATTCGTAAATATAGTCATTTTAATTAGGATGAAAGGCTTATATACAAAAATACAGCCTATTGCGAATTAATGTTTTGCCAAATCGTAGATTTACTGGCGTACTACGGTTGAGCCGCAAATGCATTTGTGAGGTTCACAGACATTGCAACCCAACAACCCAAACGCAGCGCCACTGCCACCCGCACAGACTCGTCATCCAATAGGATACCCGTAAATGGCGACGGGAAGGGGTGTAGCCAAGCACCGGATTTTGGAGCAGACACCGCCCTCAATCTCGCCGCCTCCGCACCAGAAGCCCCCTGCATTAGCGTCTGGAGAACCGCTTTGCACCCAACATCATCCCACAAACGCTGGCGATCCGGCTCACTGGGGAAGTCCGAGCCCGAGTTAGCGGCAGATCAAGTAATCCGTGCCTGCTCCTCGTGAGGAATGCAAACCTCGCCGCCTTTACAAGAGATAATTTTAGTGACAAGGCCCACAACACCACAAGCAGAGGCGAGGAAGGCCGGCAAACTGATATCCCGGACTTGGCGAACTCCCAAATCGCCACGACGGATCGGCAGGCTAGCCTGGACAAAGCTATTACCTTCCAGGCTAACATTAAGGATTCCTTCGAGAGTTTGTCTAAGGACTTCGTCGATGGAATCAGTCTGGTCTGGAAATAGCCAGGTCGGACAAGTACGTACTAGGTACGTTTACCTATTTAATGGCACAGAGAAACAGAGACGCATCAAGAGAAGTGCGACGTGCGCAGGTAAGTTCTGCAATCGGTCAAAACCGTGCTTAAGAGACCGTTTCTTAGAAGAAAGTGCTTCTGGGGCCGCCTCCGGAAAAATGGGAGACCCTAGCAAATTAAATTTTCTTTTGAAAGTTCCTTTAGACCGGGCATCAGGGATTGGAAACGGGGGAAGGAAGCACGCGCTATGTGAAAGAATTCGCATTTCTCCGCGTATATATTACTATATATACATGCTTTCCCCTTTCGTATGTTGCATAAATTACTCCAGTAACGTGTTGGGGCACAGAACTATAGCAAAATTGGCCATCTTATTTGAACATTAAGTTAACTAAGGATTAAAATGATTTGGCCGAATGTTGCCCCAGGCCCCTGACAGTTACACAGATGATATTTGTATTAAAAATATTTTTACAATGAATGATTATTAAAAATATTAGAGAAATCACTGTTAAAGCAATGGAAACAAATTAAACAGATATTGTATATATTATCAACCGAAAACTATCCAAAAATGGCGAGAACTATATGACAACTATATTTTTTTCTATCATTCACCATAGAGTTCGTATTGATATAAAATGTCCATCGTCAGAGTGTTTGCCTGGTCCACGATGGTTGAATCGGGATATTTTTGGGTCATTTCTTTAGATAGCCATATTTTATTCCAATTCTTCGTCATTTGTCTATCTGTCATTTTGACTTACTCGCATACAGTCATTGTTATTGTTATGTTATTTCGTTCGACGTTCCCCACTTACAGAATATATTATCTTACGATTCCCCATTAAATAGGTAAACTGTAGGTAGCGTTGCGTTCCCGTTTACCGAGCCCTCGAGTACCTTGCATGAAATAGGATCAGTTCCGGGATTTATGTCGAGTCATTTACGCATCAAAACTCGTAATGATTGCTGATTTTTTGGTGATGTGAAAAATTGCAAGTAACTTGCGAACCACTGCTTTAAATATTTAATAGTATGAACATATTTTAAATACATGCTTTCCTCTTTCGTATATTGCATAAATTATTGATGTAACTCGTTGGGGTCACAGCACTATGGTAATAATAGGCCATCTTCTCTGGTTCTGTTATACCCTGATCTGTGTTTCAAAGTCATACTTACTTAAAACAAGTCCTTTTGATCGTCTCCCGTCAACTTTACAAAAGTACGTGCCCAAATCAATATTTTGCATCTTATTAATTATCAGCTCTCTTTTCTTGTCGTTATTGTATCTTACTCTGAAATAAAAATATAATATTTTTATATCCTACTATCGACTCGTCCTCTGGCTTTGCCACAAACTTTCCTCATATTTTAACCAATTCCCACAATTATATTTTTATCATACTATACAGGGTGACTTTTTAATCAGTACGCAAATTTATCTTACGGTGTAAGAAAAATTTGTTGTGAAGTGGGGTTTTTCAAGCAGCTTCCAAGATTGTGGTGCTAGTCTTTCATTGATTGGATAACACACCTCAATAAAAAGTAGGAGAGCAGTTTTGACTAAAAATAATAATTTAACTTTGAATAATTTGGAAACAACAAAGAAAGGCACTCCAAAGGCGATAAAAATAGTGTGGGCAGTGTTTTTTCTTGGCTCCATAGGTGGAGTCGAGTTTTAGTGGCGTCGTGGCCATGGACGGCATTGGTGGATTCAAAAAAACATTTGAGACTTTTAAGTCTTCGATGCACGGGGGTGTAGTAGTGCATCAGATGGTCGAGCATCGAGTCGGATAGACTGGAGATGCTATTCCAGCCAGTGAATACAAAATTTGCACCGGAGTCGGCTTTAGACAACCAGGAGGTTTACCATGATCGCTTAGCGCGATCCAATTTAGGACCTAAACAAGTCTGCAACGTTTTTTCGTACCATGATGGCTTATAAGCGATTCAATTTTGGCGCTGTTGCGATTCAAAGGCAGACCAGCGATAATTTATGTAGACATTTAAAATGAACCATAGACAACCGAGCAGTTTAAAAGCAGCGCCATCATGGTACCATTTTAAAAAACATTCCATTTGCGAAGCAGTTCAAAGTTGGATCCTAAACAGAAATGCTTTTAAACGATCGTGGTAGGTACCCAGTAATATAATAATATCATTAAGAGCTGTCTCATTTATAGCTGTATCCACGAGTTTGGCGTGGACGGAACGGCTCCAGTCGGGTCATGCGTACTTGCTGGCAGAAAAGCCTATAGCCAGGCCAGAATTTCGCAGGACCTTAGGTGAAGCTCCCCAGGTTGTTGTAGTGGAATATGTCTGGCAGGAAAGGGCCAGATCATCGGCGTACAAGAAGCGGGACGCGTTTGCATTATGAGGTTGGTGTAAATGTTAAAGAGGTTGACACCAAAACACTAGCTTGAGGTAGGCCGTTCTTTTGATCGCACCAACGGCTTTTTTCTAAGCGGAAAAGGACTTGAAAATGATGGATTTGAAGAAAGTTTACCCAAAATGTTGAGAAAACCGCGGCCTTTTGTCAAATGACCAACCTTTCATAGAAGTCTCTTGATGTTTATGGTGTCATAGGCTGCGGACAGATCGACAAAAACTGTGCCTGTTATCATTCCCGCCTCAAAACCATCCTCTTTATTTTATGCGAGCCTAAGAAACTGATTAGCATGACTACCCTAGTCTAAAATCTGCCTGATCAGAGATCAGTTTTTCATCAATCAGGCGAGAGAAATTAGAAGTCTCTAGCCTGAAGTCTCTTGGATTTCCTCTAGAGGCGCGGGAGTTTTGTAGATATTAGGCACGTATTGAAGTTCTTCAAAAACCACGACACAGCGATCGGTCCTAGGTGCTTAATTTGTTCCACGGAGTTGTTGTCTACTCCGAAGGCTTTACCGCACTTTAACTCTTTTATAGCAGATACGATTTCGGTTAAAGTAAAAGGTTGAGTAATGAGATTACAAGAGGGGTACAAAAAGCTCTTTTCTGGAGTTCTATTAAATCGGTGTGATGGTTTGCCATTTAATAGAAGTTGGTGTGCGATTTGATTCGTTGTAACTTTTTTGGTAACAACTTGACAAGGCCAGAGGAGCTTCACTAGTGAGTTTACGTATTTTTGATCAAGCCGTCTTACTATTATGCGTCACTATCCACCTGTCCTGACATTTATCACTATGTTTAAGTGCTTTTCTCCCATATGGGTGGTTTCATCTTAGAATGGATCTCTATTGTAGACCTTTTCGTATTTTTGTATAGCGCAGCGGAGTCTTGAGATAAACTAAACATCTATCTCTTTTGACGAGGGTTAAAACAATTGAGTGAATTTATTTTAGTAAAAACTTTAAGGGGTGAACGACCCTATGAAACTGAATATTTGTTCCGAAGGAATCTATATGAAATTCTTTAAATAAATTCATCTTCCCATACAAACACAAGTCAGATAATTGCATAATTTGTAGGTAGAGACGATACATTTTTTGTCATATTTCGACCTATGTTCTTTTGGAAAAGTTGTTCAGTGTCA
This sequence comes from Aproaerema taeniolella, assembly GCA_949987775.1. Taxonomy (NCBI): domain Eukaryota; kingdom Metazoa; phylum Arthropoda; class Insecta; order Lepidoptera; family Gelechiidae; genus Aproaerema; species Aproaerema taeniolella. The sequence continues at coordinate 12,734,142 of OX465244.1, forward strand.
TGGGTCTCACATCCTCAATTTTCGCTAATTAATTAAAATTCACCGAATATATTGTTTATAGATTCCGTAAGGTATAGTGCATATTAAAGTGATTGGGATTCAGTTCAAGTTTACGGCACTAGATCATAAGTGAAAAAAACAACTTTAATTACGCACCCTAATTGTAATTAAAATCTTATAATTATTAAAATGCATTTGTAATTTTTCATTAATATTATATTTGTATTTGATAGAAAATAAGTAAAATCACATTAATTTAAGATTGTTCATACACAGGGCTTGCCACAATCGCATCGACCCATCAGCTGGTCATTATTGCGTTGTGACAACGCTCACTAAAATAACTGTAGCTCCGTCATTTATGACTAGATTGCTGTGATTTAAGATTCATTCAAAAGCGAATAAAAATAGCAATAAATTTAATAATAAGCTCAAATTAAATAATCCTAGTAGTTAACGAGATATTTTCATAATAACTTTTTTTAAACATTGTTTCTAGTAAAAAAATTTGTAAATTTTCATTTGGTACTTGTTTAAATGAACAAATAAAGTCAAATAAAGGACATTATATGGATTTTTATTTGACACCTCATTAAGGTAAATCGATCCAGCAGTTATCTATAAATACCGCTAAATAGATTAAGCCGGCCGCCATCTTTACCATCAGATACAGGTTTACCTAGTTTGGGAGGCAGGGTTTAATATATTTAGAAATATAAGTCTTATAAAAACAGAACAGAACTTTCTTCTCGTGCGCCGAGTGGCACACGGGGAAACCGCTTCGGGGCGAACTCCATGGCGGTGGAATCCACCGCGGTCCACAACAGTGGACCGGTCTCCGGCATCACCCGCCGGCGACCGCGGCGTTGGGTGTGCGACCACAACGGCGACTACGACCACAACAACGACGGCGACGACAGGGGAAAAGGGGAATGGGGCAACCTAGATAGTTTGGGGAAAAATTGCAACAACCTAGATTGTTTTGGAAAAAAGAACAAGACGAACCTAGATTTTTGGGGAAAAAGAAATGCAACCAACCGTATTGTGGCGGTGTGCACGGTGGGTCCGCGTCCCACCTGTGCCGGGATTGATCCTATCGGCTTCCCCTGGCAGCTCCCGATCAGGAGAATGACACTGCCATGGAAAGTTGAGAGCGCTGGGAGAGGAGGAACCGAACCGCTGGTCTTGGCCACAGGGCCAATCCAAACAGGGCGCGCTCGCACCCTCCCGCGTGAACCACAACAGGGAAGGGCCTTTTTGGATGTCACGAGGTCGGGCGAGCGGGTGAGGCCCGGCTCGCCTCAGGGCATTAAAATCTGGATAGGAGGGTAGTCAAGGAATTCAAGTCCCTTGACCACCCGCCCATCAAATCTTTTTCTGTGGGAGGGTAGTCAACTCGTTCGAGTTGATTGGCTACCCTCCATTGTTGTTTTAGGTAAAGTGGGAAGGCGACTGACGGAGATGGCAGGTGGGATGATGGTTGGGGTAGCCTAACGACTTTCCCTGGCAGCTGCCCTGTAAAAGAGAGAGTAATACTGCCAGGGAAAGGGCGAGATTGCGAGTAAGGGCGAGGTCGTTCCGCGGGGATTGCTCCTAGGGGATCAATAACCGCGGAGGCGGCCTATGCCCCTCTGCTGGTGTCAATTGGGAGGAAAATGGCGGTCTCTCAGTCCCATTGGGGAGCGCCCCACGCATTGACTATTTTAGGGCATTAGTATTCAAGTTAGGGCCTTGGAATCTTACCTACCTACTATACCACAGGAGAGCACAGCAGGCGCGGGGGGGGGGGTTAGGTCCCTGGCCAGTCGTGTGGATAGTGAGACTCTCAGGGCTTAGGGTGGTGTTAACCGGCCTGTATCAGGGCTTAGGGGGGAGCGTGCCCGGCCTGTTCGTAGGTCTTAGGGGGATTACCTGCCTGGCGGCGCTGCACTGGGTCCAGCGACTTGCGGCTCTATCCGTATGCGTAGTAGGTGGTGGTGACCGGTAAGTTGATGCAGGTGGTACTTACAATGCGTGGGGGCTTATTTTTTTTATGTCAGGTCCGGTGTGGGGGCCGGCCTCGCGACCTCTACCGAGGGCGGCGTGTCTTGATCGGGGGCTTCGTCGTCCGCCGCCGGGATTAGCTCACGGGGGAGAGCTCGGCAGCGTCGGTCGGGTGGTCTAGCGTGGAGTGGCGCTATTCCACGCAGGTGGTCGTGCGTGGAGTTGTCGGCGCGGTCATACATGACCCGCACCAAGCGGACGATGAACTCGTCCAAGGCTTCATGCTTGAGGTCGCGTCGGATCACATCGTTACGAACGTATCTGCCGGCGTTAACTATGGTACGCAGGCACTGATTTTCTTGGGCACGTAGTCGGCGTTTGTTGGACTCGCTGACCAGTGCGTACCAGGCGGGGGCGGCATACGAGAGACGCGTCCTTATGTACAGTGGCGTTCTTTAATGGAGTCATAGTTAAACTACTTAGCGCGTATGTTCCTTAGGGAGATCCAAAAAAAATTTTTTTTAATATTCATATCAGCCACCCCCTCATTTTGTTACCTATGTTTATACTATTATTCATACAAAATTTCAGCTTCCTAAGATAAGTACAAGAGGGTGCTCAATGAGGGTAATTTTCAAATATTTTCACTCAAAACAACCACTTAATGTTTTCTAACACTATGGCTAAAATACAAGTGTTTGAGTTGGTCTTATAAGAAAAAAATAAAGAAATGGACAACCACATAAGCTGGGAGTACCTCCAAGCGGTGAAGGTGGTAACAGTTAACATTTTAACCGTACCTATGACAATTACGCTACGCATAGTACGCATATCTAAGAAAGTGAAGCAGCAGCGTCATGTCATATACCTAGTTAAAATGTTCACTGGCTAAAACTCTCAAATTTTTGAGTTCTCTTTGCCTTCGGGCTAATATTGTTGTTGTTACTCTATATCTTTGTTTGGAAGTAGCCTACCCGGTGACGCAGGGGAGCAGCCACCAAACGCGCAGACGACGAATAAAACTACTGGATTGTTTAATATTATTTCTTTCTAAAAGGCATCATTATTTGTTCGAAAATGGCTTCCGGTTCCAGGCATAAAAATGACATCTACTTGATTGGTTTTCGAGGTATTCTTACGAAGGCTTTGTCCGGAGAGAAACTGGTTCGAGATGATTATTTTGAGCTCATAGAATTAAAAATGATCGTTCTAAATAAAGAACCAGATCTGATTCATTGGCGAGCCCCTAGAGCTATCCATCACGCGCGTTGGATGGCAAAGCTGCTTTATTCTATAACTAGGTTTCACGTGGTGCGCGACCTGCTAAAGCAGGTCGCGAGGGTTTTGTGTGGTAGGCTACAGGAGCGGGAAGGAGGGGCTTTTGGATAGGTAAGTATTATGGACTTTGCGAAAACCAAACGTTAAGAATCGAAAGTATAGAAAAAAAAGAGTACTTTAGCTAAGATAATAGTTACTGCATTAAAAGCTAGATAAATTTTTTTTTTCTGAAACACGACGCACTGCCAACCCCGAAAGAATAATTGACATGAGTTTATGAGTTTAATTCAAACAATTACTTTGCGTAGTAGGCATGAAATAACTATTGGACATAACTGTTTTTCTACATTTTTTAAACCAATGCAATTATGATTTACAATTTTTAATGGGTAGACAGAGCTATATTTCTTAGAAAAATAAATTGAGAGACAACAAGGAAAAATATAGAACACGATGACAGCTGCATGGGCTGCTTTCTTTTTGCCCTATTTGTGCAGAATTACCATTACTTATTTCTATGTTTACGGTGTTACATAGAAATAAAAGATTTGGCTGTATGCCTTTGTCCTTTGCCTATCCTGAAGGATAAAGAAAACTACTACTACAGTCTATGGCCTGGGAGAAATAATTAAAAAAAAAGTTAGTTGTTAGTTATTCGCATAGACATAGAAATAAGTTAAATACCACTAGACTGGCTGTTATCAAATCAAAAACGAGACCATTTAATTTTCGTCATTTTGGCGCTGTAGGCGGCAGCCGCAGAAAACCGAACTCGACGTAGTGAGGCCAAAAGTCGATTAGTCGATGTATTCCCAGCGGGGTAGGCAGGCAATCAGCTCAAGTTGTACTTTGCCTTAGTGCTTAGTACTTTGCCTTGGCAATCAGCTCAAGTTGTACTTTTAATAAGTGAGGACCAAAAGTCAATAAGTCGACTATTTATGTTCTCTAGCGGAATGTAGAGCTTAATTTTTTATTTTTCCCCAAAAGTATATAAGTATAAGATGATCTGTTTTTCTTACAGCAGAGCGTCAATTTTGCGTAAACAATAAAACCATTTTCTCACATTAGCATGACTCAAACTAAAGAAATAAGCTTTATCTTTTGCGTTAGTTTCAAAAATAATAATATTTAAAGCTGTGTTACTTTAAAAAAAGTTAAAGTATGTAATTTTTCAAAACTGGTACTCTTTTCTTCATTATTCAATAGTTCATAAAGCCTACTTTTTCTTCAAATATTGTAGGAACACTACCAAATTTTAACAATTTCCTACTTCCTATGAAACAGTTAGGGTCAAAATGCTTCGAACATATTTCGTAACTTTTCTTTGATATCCAATTCTTTGAAACTTTCATATTTTGAAGCCATTTTTTTAAAACTTCGTCAGTTGGAAATCTGTTGTAAGAAATTTGGTTGGTTAGGTATTCTGTCTTACTGTTCTTATGAAGATTAGTAAACTCTTAAATATTTATCTAAAATCATTCAAGAGCGTGTCGAGCGACGCGCAAATTAATCAAACATTACTTGATATCTTGAAAAGCTTAGGTACTAAGGTGTGATTACAGTTTTGTAGTATCAAGGGTCTCTTAGAAAATTGCGAGTAGACGGATATGGCGAAACTATAACTTTGTAGTCTACTACATAACCCTAAAAAAGTAATCATGGGTACTCAACAACCTATAACATGTTTCTATCGACATTGTTTTTATCGACTGTCTTTAGAAGCACTACCGAAATAAAGCAGGCGAATCAAGCGAAATTGAAAATGCGAAAATTTTATCTTTTATAGTCATTTTAACATTACTATATATGTACATATATACTTAGAAAAAGAGGAATGTCTTCCCGACAATTTCTAATCATTTAAAGTAGAATTAAGACCTTTTGAAACTACATTTTTCAATAAAACAGTTGGTAAAAAAACATACTTGTACATTGACCGATTATCTTTTTTTTTCTGTTTATATTTACAAACCAAGCATATTCTCATGGTCACAAAATTGAATATTAATAAAACTTTATACAAAAATTCACTTAGTCTTTAAAATTTTAACAAAATTTTCAAATATTTCAAATTGTTTACAATTTACTGCGTCAAGTTCCGTTCAATTTGTCAAAATTGCTGCGAATTTGTCACTTTCAATGCGTCCTAGAGACAAATGCTGTAATTTATAGAGGACTGCCAGTCATAGACATAGAAAAAATAAGTTAAATACCACTAGACTGGCTGTTGTCAAATCAAAAATGAGACCATTTGATTTTCGCCATTTTGGCGACGTAGTGAGGCCAAAAGTCGATTAGTCGATGTATTCCCAGCGGGGTAGGCAGGCAATCAGCTCAAGTTGTACTTTGCCTTACTTTGCCTTGGCAATCACCTCAAGTTGTACTTTTAATAAGTGAGGACCAAATATCGATAAGTCGACTATTTATGTTCTCTAGCGGAATGTAGAGCTTAATTTTTTCTTTTTCCCCAAAAGTATGTAAGTATAAGATGATCTGTTTTTCTTACAGCAGAGCGTCAATTTTGCGTAAACAATAAAACCATTTTCTCACATTAGTGTCTTATTTTCTAACATTTACCATTTGATAACGGTCAAATAATAAGAAAACAAAAATGCCCATAGGCGGCCTTACGGCTTTTTTGGCATGCGTTTCGTACTAAATTACCAGTAAAAGTACTAGCAGTAAAAGTAGAGAAAAAAAATTCGAAGTAGCTAAGAGACCGTTTTCTTGATTACTATTTGGCTGCAGTCTACAACTGGCGCTTGTAATGTATATTTAAGTAAAATATAAAAAGTAGCCCAAAACTACAAAGTGTTTATATAAGTTTATACAAAGGGTTAACCCGAAACAAATGCAAAAAAAACTATGTACACCAACAGACGCGACTCTAGGTTCAAACTTTTTAAGACATCCTAAAAATACTTATAACCATTTTCAATCTAAAAATCGATGTGGTTCTTAAAATTAAAAAATAAATTATAATTTTTATCTTATGTGGGACGTGCATTTTGGTGTATTTAGGGAGACAGAAAAATATATTTAGGTCGTCATACAAAAGTACAAATATTGATTTTATACAGGGCTTTAGGTAAATCTCATTCAACCTCTCGGGTGCTAAATTAGTCATTACGAAAAAAAAATGGAGTTTCCATACAAACTTCATCAGCATATAGCGCATTTTGTATGGGAGATCATTTTTTTTTTCGCATTTTTACCTATGTTCCTTGGGGAAGTTGTTCAGTTTCATGGATTGATTAACCACTCGAGAGGTTGAAAGAGATTTACCTAAAGCCCTGTATATGAGATGACTTATTAATTATAAAGTGAAAAATGTAGTCCTAAGGAGACTCCACTTTTCGACGGCTCCCTATTAAAATAAAGACTGCACCATATTTCTTAGTAAAACATTTAATTACTTTATATTTGATTTTACGTGTTTCTTCTTACAATTTAAAACAGTTTTATTGAACTTGAACACTACCATGTTTCTGTTCTTACAGCCATAGACTATACTGACTTAATAACTACAGAAAATCATAAAGTAGCATAAAGTAGTTAATAAAAAGAATGTAACCAAAAAACTTATGTTTTACCTGATTCCAATGTAGAGCTTATAATACAGTTCTGCTGGCTGCTTTCAAATACCAGAAGCCAACTGTGCACTATTCACACGTCATAAAATACGTCCACTGTTACAGCAAATTAAAATATTGTCTCATGAGCCATGAACAAATTTGTTCTGTGGCGAGCCCAAACAATTTGCGTTTTTATTTTGTTGAGTACCCATGATTACTTTTATAGGGTTATATAGTAGACTACAAAGTTATAGTTTCGCCATATCCGTCTACTCGCAATTTTCTAAGAGACCTTGATACTACAAAACTGTAATCACACCTTAGTACCTAAGCTTTTCAAGATAACAAGTAATGTTTGATTAATTTACGCGTCGCTCGACACGCTCTGTTCTGCTATACAGGCTGCTTTCAAAGACCAGAAGCCAACTGTGCACTATTTACACTTTATAAAATACGTCCACTGTTATAGCAAATTAAAATAATGTTCCATGAGCCATGAACAAACTAAAGATTAAACTTATTTCCAATACAATCATATTTGAATCTCCTTACAGACTATAAAGACTTACTGACTATATACCTAACAATGTGAGAAATTTAGACTTCTTTGTATCTCTCATAAACCGTTGAGATTGTTTTTTTTTGAGATGTTCACCAAGGTCATAGATGAGGTTGACGATGAAGCGATTTGAGATGTTGTTGATTTGAGTATCAGTTGATAAAAATAATGTTCTAATTATGACTCAATAACCTGTCTAATACCCGCTTCTAAAGCAGAGCTTAGAATACATTTTTGCTATACAGGCTGCTTTCATATACCAGAAGCCAACTGTGCACTATTTACACTTTATGAAACACGTCAGTGAACGTTACAGAAAATAAAAATGTGCCATGAGTCTCATGACTCAAATAACTCATGACTCAAACTAAAGAAATAAGCTTTATCTTTTGCGTTAGTTTCAAAAAACAATAATATTTAAAGCTGTGTTACTTTATAAAAAGTTAAAGTATGTAATTTTTCAAAACTGGTACTCTTTTTTTCAGTTTTGAAATATTATTCAATAGTTCATAAAGCCTACTACTATCCCTTAGCGGGGATCGTGACATAATTCTAGTAACCCTTATGTATAACCTTTACCTTGAACATTTTCTTCAAATATTGGGAACACTACCAAATTTTAACAATTTCCTTCTTCCTATGAAACAGTTAGGGTCAAAATGCTTCGAACATATTTCGTGGCTTTTCTTTGATGTCCAATTCTTCGAAACATTCATATTTTGAAGCCATTTTTTTTAAAAAACTTCGTCGATTGGAAATCTGTTGTAAGAAATTTGGTTGGTTAGGTAAGATTAGTAAACTCTTAAATATTTATCTAAAATCATTCAAGAGCGTGTCGAGCGACAGGCAAATTAATCAAACATTACTTGTTATCTTGAAAAGCTTAGGTACTAAGGTGTTATTACAGTTTTGTAGTATCAAGGGTCTCTTAGAAAATTGCGAGTAGACGGATATGGCGAAACTATAACTTTGTAGTCTACTACATACCCCTAAAAAAGTAATCATGGGTACTCAACAAAATAAAAACGGTTTTGTTTGCCATTGTACGTAACATTTAGTAATATTTTACACTAATGTACCTATAACATGTTTCTATCGACATTGTTTTTATCGACTGTCTTTGGAAGCACTAGTGAAATAAAGCAGGCGAATCAAGCGAAATTGAAAATGCGAAAATTTTGTCTTTTATAGTCATTTTAACATTACTATATATATACTTAGAAAAAGAGGAATGTCTTCCCGACAATTTCTAATCATTTAAAGTAGAATTAAGACGTTTTAAAACAACATTTTTCAATAAAACAGTTTGTAAAAAAACATACTTGTACATTGACTGATTATCTCCTTTTTTCTGTTTATATTTACAAACCAAGCATATTCTCATGGTCACAAAATTGAATATTAATAAAACTTTATACAAAAATTCACTTAGTCTTTAAAATTTTAACAAAATTTTCATATATTTCAAATTGTTTACAATTTACTGCGTCAAGTTCCGTTCAATTTGTCACTTTCAATGCGTCCTAAAGAGAAATGCTGTAATTTATAGAGGACTGCCAGTCCATACACTTTATGTCAGTGCTGCCAGTCCATACACTTTATGTCAGTGGTTATTCGTCAAAAAATGGCACTGCACGTCAGTAGGTACAGAAAACAATACGTCAAGTTACTCATTAGCACAAAGCCTATGCAATCTCAAGCGGAATAAGGGCCGATGTAGAGGTTAACATGAATAGCCTAATGAGCCGTCGTGTATACCTACAATTAAAAACAGCGTTGTAGTTTATTTAAAGTTTTTGTATCACACAGGCCGTTCTGCCTACCCCGAAAGGAATAATAGATGTGTGTGCTTCTGTCGTTAGCTATTGAATTGAAAAACTTAGGTGTCGTAATGACAAAATAGTTGCTGGTTATGATCCTTTATTTTAAAATTAATCCATTCACACCTAATATTTTCTATTGGATAGGCAGAGCTGTAGATTTGAAACCATTTGATACCAGACTAACTATTTTTAGTAATATAATGAAACAATATATGTGTTCATAATAAATAAAAATTTAATTACTTATACAAATATTATTACTAATACAGTTTTTTATCTAAATAAGATCGTTTCCTGCCTTAGCGTGGTAGGAAGATTTGAAAATAGTTTTGACGGCGTCGCTGAACGGTTGTCGCTTTGTTGTTATCTGAAAAAATATTAAAAATGTTAATTAACTAAGTTGTTGTATCCGTAATACCTATTTTTGACTTTTATAAAATGGTGCTTTAGTCTTTAAAAGCGCACCAAATGCATTCCTTTGCATGTTTTATGACTATTATTAGTTTAACATAATTATGTTTAACGTAAATAGGAAAAAAATCAGGGTAGGCTAAGTTCAGTATTGACTTTTATAATATATGAATAAATATTGCTACCTACTCTTCTCAGGTATACAGTTAAGGTCTGTAAGAGGAATGCGAGGGTTTTTCTGTATAATGGGCGAAAGGCTGCCCACTTCTCACCATTATGCAACTTGTTCCATCTGATAACCCTCACAATCTGTGTCAAACGTGGCATCAATGGTTTTAGAACCACTGATGCTCTGCCTTCCCCGTTAGGGATTATGGGCGTGAGCGTATGTATGTATGTTTATATGAATATTGCCATTTAAAATGCACATAGCAATATTTAATTTAATTTACTGTTTTATTTATTTATTTTAACAGTTTATTGTACACAGGAAAAATCACAAATGTTACAGACAAATAGAAAAACGAACACAAAAGGCACAGCTTATTTCTTTAAGAAATTTCTTCCAGCAGACCTGGGACAGTGAGAGGCGTAAAATAAATAAAGACAGACGTGCACAATTAACCACTGAAATCTAAATACTAATATAAACTACATAAAAATACAACTACACATACATATAATATATAAATAATTTATATAAATACACAGACATATATTTTATACATACATAAGCAATACATATAATATTATGTTCATTATATTGAAGGGAAAGCAACAGATACATAATGTTCCTTTAATTTCTTTCTAAATATCGGAAGTGTCTCGGAATTGCGGATGGGGTAAGGCAGTGAGTTCCACAGTCGGGCTGCATGAACGGAAAAGGAATAGGAGTAGAAGTCAGAGTGATGGGAAGGGATACAGAGGAGTGACCTAACGGAAGGACGAGAGGGCTGGTCAACAGGTTTTGAAAAAGAGAAGCGCTCGCGAAGGTAATTAGGATAAGAAGGATTATGAAGGACATTGAAAAGAAGAGAAAGGAGGTGAAGATTTCTTCTCAGACGAATAGGGAGCCACTTGAGTTGCTCGCGATATCGAGAGATGTGGTCGAACTTACGAAGTCCAAAGATAAAGCGAATGCAGAGGTTCTGCAGACGCTCAAGTTTATTCACGAGCTCCTCAGTGGCATCAAGGAAACAGGAATCAGCATAGTCAATGAGGGGGAGGATAAGGGATTGAGCGAGAGCACAGTGTTCCCAAAGACCTTCGGACCCGACATTTTTAGCTGATCCCGTAGATCGACGTAGTTAGGTGTATGAAACAAATCTCTCATACAAACCACCTACCAATTATCCATATTTTCCTTGAAAAAAAATAGTTTTTTCGATATTTTTGAGGGCATCGAAAAATGAAAAAAATTTTTTTTTTCCTTTGTTATTGAAATCTTAATGCAGGTTGATTTATTTTATAATTACTAATAGAGTCCTTCATTTAATAAGCTATATTACAACTGTCTATGTATACCTCGTGTGAAGAAATAACGTAAAAGTCGTTTTTTAGTTTTCATTTTTTTTAAAGAAATGTGCACTGTTTGCGCATCTACTTTTTTATGGTAATAATATTTCATTATTATATCAATTCACAGAAAAAAATTCACATCCGTATCTCGCGTCTAACTCGAGATATTTGTGATTAAATATTTTGATAAAGTGCCTGCTTCAATGTTCATAGCAAAGTTCCTTTTCTGTTTATTAGCTTTGCTAAAATGTTGCAAATGTTCATACCTTATGTTTATTTGTATTAATTTAGCTTTTCATTTGCGACTTCGTTTGCGAGTAAAAGTAGCCTATATCACTCACAGAGTCTGAAAAATCAAGTCAAGTCTACTCCGGAAACGAACAACAGGGGGACCTTTGGCGGTGGGGCCGTCAAATCCTTCGCCAAGTTATATATTATTACTATTTTTTTTTACATTTTACTCTGAGAGTGACATAGGCTACTTTTACTCGCAAACGAAGTCGTGAATGAAAAGCTAGTTTAATATAAATAAGTACAAGGTATAACTATTTGCAACATTTTAGCAAAGTAAATAAACAAAGAAAGAACTTTGCTATGAACATTGAAGCAGGCACTTTTATCAAAATGTATAATCGAATAATATCTCGAGTTAGACGCGAGATACGGATGTGATTTTTTTTCTGTGAATTGATATAATAATGAAATATTATTACCGTCAAAAAGTAGATGCGCAAACAGTGCACATTTCTTTAAAAAAAATGAAAACTAAAAAACGACTTTTACGTTATTTCTTCACATGAGGTATACATAGACAGTTGTAATATAGCTTATTAAATGAAGGACTCTATTAGTAATTATAAAATAAATCAACCTGCATTAAGATTTCAATAACAAAGGAAAAAAATTTTTTTTCATTTTTCGATGCCCTCAAAAATATCGAAAAAACTATTTTTTTTCAAGGAAACTATGGATAATTGGTAGGTGGTTTGTATGAGAGATTTGTTTCATACACCTAACTACGTCGATCTACGGGATCAGCTAAAAATGTCGGGTCCGAAGGTCTTTGGGAACACTGTGGAGAGTGATCTTGGTTTTTAAAGGTAAAAAGTTTTGGAGGCGTTTGAGGGAGTGAATTGAAAAGTGAACTCTCCTACTGAGTCCAGCAACATGCGCAGACCAAGAGAGATTGGATTCAAGCATAAGACCAAGATTTTTCGCAGTGTTGGTAAACTCAATAGGAGATCCTCTATAGGTAATCAAGGGCACACTATCCAAAACAACTTGGCCTAACATATACCTACTACCAATTAACATTGCCTGTGATTTTATAGGGTTTACAAGCAACCCAAAGGAATCAGCCCAGGAACAGATCCGATTGAGATCATCGTTGATGTTATGGATGGCAACGTTAATATCACTGACATTAAAGTGAAGATATAGCTGCAAGTCGTCTGCGTAGAGATGGAAGCTGGATGATATAAGCGAAGTAACAGAATTAATAAATATTGAAAAAAGAAGAGGAGAGAGGACGCCACCCTGCGGTACGCCAGCAGCCAGCTCGCACCAATCAGACATAATCTCATTGACGCGAACCCGCTGGGAGCGGCCGCGAAGATAAGAGTTGAACCAGGCTGTCACCGGGGAAGAGAAGTTACATGACTCGAGCATAGCCAATAAGATGTCGAAGTCAACTGAGTTGAAAGCACTGCTAAAGTCCAGAAGTACAAGAACAGTGAGTAGCTTGTTTTCCATTGCAAACCGGATATCATCTGTAACTTTCAGCAGCGCTGTCACAGTGCTATGACCAGATCTGAAACCAGACTGGTAGGGACAAAGGAGTTTATTCGACACGAGATACTCAGACACCTGCTGATGGACAATGTGCTCTAGGACTTTTGAGAGAAATGGTAGGATGGAGATTGGACGAAATTCGGAAAAGGTCGTGGGATTACTTGTTTTAGGTAGAGGGATCACGTACGCACGTTTCCAGGAGTCGGGAAAGGAACACGAAAATAAAGAGAAATTGAAGAGGTGAGTAAGGATTTCTAGGAGTTCGGGAAGGATTAAGGATATCATGCGGGAACTGAGTTCATCATTGCCAACAGCAGTAGATGTTATAGCGAGTATGTGTTTCCTAACTTCGTCTCCGGTGACAGGGCGAAAGTAAAGAGAGGAGCAGACTGAGGAACGGGAGCTGGAAAGTTCGGAAAGAGTCCTGGTCTTGACATCATTGCCGAGAGTAAAAGGAGAAAGCGAAAAGTGTTTGTTGAGAGCATTGATGTCAACATCAGGAACATCCGCACCCGGAGTATTCCCAATACCAATGGTTTTGAGGAACTTCCAGATATTGTTGGGGTTACAGTTATCAATTGAATTATGAATGTGGCGCCTCTTGGCATCTCTACACAAACGACTGCAGCGATTTCTGTGTTGTGTAATATGACATACATACATACTGTGTTTGTGTAATATGACATACATACGTGAGCTCACGCCAATATCTCTAACCGGGCAGGCAGAGTATTAGTGGGTCATGAATATGAGAGTTATCAGCTATGATGATACGTGATGTATTGTGGAGAAAGATCGGTAGTCTTTCGCTTATGACACAGCAAACTTTCGTGTGCCGCTTACCTACTGACTTTTACTAAAGTGTTTCTGTCACTACCAGTTCAGTGTGAAAACATTGTTTAAATTGCTCTTCAGGCCAAATGCCGAAATACGAAAAAAAATTTTTGACTTCCCATACAAAATGATTTATCAGCTAATGCAATTTGTATGGGCAGTTAAAATTTTTTATTCGTATTTCGGCATTTGTTCTTAGGGAAAGTTCAGTTTCATGGACTGATTCACCACCCGAGAGGATAAGATCGAATTACTTAACACCCTGTATATGATTTTTCAAACAAATGCTTCATGACTACGTACGGACAGCAGCACGTTAGGTTACCCATTAACACCATGAAAACCAGTGCTACTACGAGCGTGATAAGGGTAACGTCAAGGTCAACATGCATAGCCTGATATGCTGCCGTGTGTACATAGCACTACATCAGTTAGTACAGAGGTGCTGTACCTGCTGTAGTCCCGGCCCGGCCGCGCCTCACCTTTAGAATGTAAACTTAAATGGCGGCCATCTTGGATTGGGGGGGGGGACGCTCCGGGCTTCGCCCTACGCGGAGCTCGGCCTTCGGCCTCGCCTTATACGCAGCTCGCCTCGGCCTGCGGCCTCGCCTCGCGGCGCGTCGTGGTTCGGCTTGGCCTTCGGCCTCGCCTCACCACTCCTTGTATGGCGGCCATCTTGGAAAATGGCGAAATCGAAAATCTTTTCCGATATTCGGATTCGGCGACCCCTAAAACCCCAGGATACCGAATTTGGTCCGGATCAGAGGAGATACAAAAATCTCGTTTTTGTATGGCGGCCATTTTGTTTTTTTGAAAATCGAAAAAATTTTGACACCGGTAGACTTCGACCTGGGTCTGGGTCGACCTTTGTTTAAGCACTACCGGTCCAAGTCCAACGGTTTGCCCGGGAAGGTGGGTCGCGACCTGATGAGGAGGAGAATCCGAAGATGTCGAGGTTTTCCCATACTCAATGGAAAATTTTGACCACACCCCCCATACATCATTTTCACCTCCCGACCCTCCTTCTGGGAGAACAATTATGTCAATCACCCAGTCAGTCAGTGGTAATGTAGCTTTATATAGTATAATAATATAATATAACTAGATTTCGCGTGGTGCGCGACCTGCTAAAGCAGGTCGCGAGGCGGTTGTGCCTTTTTTAATAAATTTTAAAAAAGTTTATAATTTTTATTTGTTTTTCACGGCCGCCATCTTGGATTTAAAAATGGATGTTATTTTCTTAATCAGCACCCCTGAATACCCAAAAACGACACCCATGACGATATTTTTCAAAAAATTTATGTCCGCCATCTTGGATTTCAAAACGTATGTCGGAATCAGCACCCCCGAAAACCTATTAAACGACACCCATGACGGTATTTTCCAAAAAATCCATGTCCGCCATCTTGGATTTCAAAATGGATCTCATTTTCGAAATCAGCACCCCTGAAAACCTATTAAACGACACCCATGTCGGTATGATGGCAGTCGGCTGGTAATATGCTTGGTGACGCTTCGGGCTTCGCCCTACGCGGAGCTCGGCCTTCGGCCTCGCCCTGTACGCAGCTCGCCTCGGCCTACGGCCTCGGCTCGCGCGTTCGGCTCGGTCTGCGACCTCGCCTCACCTTAAAAATCTAAACTTGTATGGCGGCCATCATTGATTGGGGGGGGGGGCGCTCCGGGATTCGCCCTACACGGAGCTCGGCCTTCGGCCTCGCCTCACCTTTTGAATCTAAACTTTCCGCCATCTAGAATTGGGGGGGGGGACGCTCCGGGCTTCGCCCTACGCGGAGTACGGCCTTCGGCCTCACACTATGCGCGGCTCAGCTCGGCCTTCGGCCTCGCCTCGCGCGTTCGGCTCAGTGTTCGACCTCGCGTCACCTTAAAATTCTAAATTTGTATGGCGGCCATCTTTGATTAATAAAATAATAAAAACTGTAAAACAAATTATTTTAAAACTAAACACATACAAAATAAAGGTCAATATAATTACAAACGTGCCTGAACTAGGATATACCTGTGTCTCAGGCGAAGGAGGGCTTAATACAAAGTTATTAAAATCACAAGCAAAACATTATTCTTATTAGTTATTACACTACACCTACAAAAATTTGACAATAACATATAAATAGATATTTTTGACTTAATTAATACTATCTTACCTATTCATTAACCTATTTTACAACAGTTAATAATTTCTCGGTATCTTCGTAGCATAGTTTTTTAAGTTCGTCTGTAATTATTTTCTTAGTGCTACTGTACGTAAGAGAATATATGGCCAGATTGGCATTTAATCTATTGTACAGTAGGGGCCCTAAGAACACATGGAATCTAGAGGAGAAGGCACATTTTGTAGTCGGGTTTTGTGGACAAGCAATATCTTTCCGTCTTTTGTTAGTAATTTCAGTGCTAAATGGAAGTGAAGCGTGCTGTTTGAGGACTGATTGCAATATAAACAATTGCCTGACTGTAAGTACCTGGCATGATTTATAGAGAAGTTCAGTAGGGAAGAGAAAGGGCCGAAAAGTGGACACTTTTAGAATAGCTCTTTGAGCTCGCTCGACGGTTAAAATTGAGGTCTTACCAGAGCCTCCCCATGAGGTAATGCAGTACGTCAATAGTGACTGGCACAAAGCAAAGTAAACTTGCCTGATAATCTGTGGGTCGGCAATAGAGCGCAGTTTTTTAAAAACAAATATCAACTTGCGTATTCTACCACTTAATGCTTCGATGTGGGGTTTAAATGATAGTGTATGGTCAATGAAAACACTAGTAGTTCCAACTAGTAGTTCCAATTGTAGTTTATTATACTAGTAGTTCCAATTGTTGGGCAGTCGCATAGTGTCTCTTTAGGGTCTTTACAGCGGTGAGCGTGAAGTATGGGGTGAGTTGAAGTGACATTAGAAGCACGCATTGAAAACTTTATGAATTTGGTTTTATCTGCATTAAGGGTTAGTAAATGCTCCTGAAGCCAGTTATTTACAACATTGAGGCCCCTCTGTGCACATTCATACGCCTGTAGCGACCTATCTAGCATATATGTAGGTATAGTGAGGAACGTGCGCAAGCGGCTCGACTCGCGGATTCAGTCGTCCTGCCTTCGCCCGTCGCGCACACACGCGTTAGCGATTTCATAAATCTTCCGACCATCAATTGTAACAATTTTGTGTGTTTCAAATATATCCGGACTTTCGTGAACTGAACTTAATCGTTTCACTTGAACTCCCTCCTTCTGTGACGTCTAAGAACATTAAACCTACATAATAAACTTACATTGGTGACCCCGTTAGTGAAATAGTTCAGTGGACAGTGTACATTGCGGGGCGGCTCAATTTCGTGCGCGCGACGGGACCCTGTCGGAAAAATATACGTTTACATTAACTGTTCGAGTAAACAGCCATGCCGAAACCGGAAGACGAAAAACCTGACATCCTCCTGATTTCAGTCTCTGCAAGGATTCCGGAGTTCTGGACTGATCAGCCCAACCTATGGTTCAAGCAATTCGAAGCCGCAGTCTCACCTCAGAAACCATCGGACGTTAACAAATTTCAACTGCTTATCTCCAAACTTGGGAAGCAGGTTATTCAGCAAATAGCTGACATTTTGGAAAACCCGCCGGAAACCGAAAAATACGCACTCGCTAAAGAAAGATTACTGCACGTTTACGAAGAGTCTGAAAACAAAAGATTGCAGAAATTAATAAGCGATATGCAGCTAGGGGACCAAAAGCCATCGCAGCTCTGGCGGCGGATGAGCACCCTGGCAGGAACAAGGATGCCCCAGGAGACGCTGTTAGTTTTGTGGCAAAACCATCTGCCCGTGGCGGTACGCACTGTCCTGGCAGCTACGGCAATCAAGGACGCTGAGACCCTAGCGGACGTAGCGGACAAGGTCATCGAGACAAGCAAGCCTCTGGAGTTAGCGGCCGTCACACCGAACGAATCTAGCAATCTAGTCGACGCCGTGGCTAAACTGACGCTGGAAGTGGCAGAGATACGCAAGTTGAGAGAAGGCGCGAGAAAACCACAAAGGGCAAGCAATGGATCGCGCAACTCAAGTCGGCGCGGCAGACGTTCCAGTTCACGTAAGGGGAACCGACCATATTGTTACTACCACTACCGTTTCAAGGATGAGGCTCGAAAATGCCGTGAACCGTGTTCCTGGGCGGAAAAGAAACAGGAAAACTAGACGCCGTGCGGTCAGCGACGGTTAACTGCATGGAAGGTAACAGCCGTCGATTATGTGTTTTCGATAGGAATAGTAATCTAAACTTTTTAGTCGACACGGGAGCTTATGTTTCCGTAATACCTGTCAATTTAATTAAACGCAAAATGCAGGCAAATGTTAATACAGAAAATAATTTTTCCTTGTACGCCGCGAACGGCACTAAAATAAATACTTACGGCACATGTTCATTGTTACTAGATATCAAATTAAGACGAGCATTTCGATGGAATTTTATAATAGCAGAGGTCAGTCAACCAATTTTAGGAGCCGATTTTTTAAGCCATTTTGGATTGATTGTTGACCTGAGCTCCAAGCGTTTAATCGATAAGATAACAAATTTGAATGTAGTAGCCAGCATAAAAAAATGTAACATAACGACTGTAAAAACAATTGACGAAAATAATCCTTATCGTGACTTATTAGGCGAATTTATAGAAATTACCAAACCACAATGTTTTCGAGACACCCCACAGCACACCGTCAGACACCATATTGAAACATCAGGACCGCCGGTGTACGCAAAAGCGAGACCCCTACCACCCGATCGCTTCAAAAAGGTAAGAGAAGAATTTCAGTTAATGCAGGATTTAGGGATTTGTAGGCCTTCTAAAAGCGCGTGGGCGAGCCCGCTTCACGTGGTACCGAAAAAGGATGGGAGCATTCGACCGTGCGGTGACTACCGGCAGCTCAACGCCGTCACCAAACCCGACAGATACCCAATTCCGAGACTCCACGACTTTACATACCTACTCACAGGTAAAAAGATTTTCTCTCGCATAGACATTAATCGAGCGTACCACTATATCCCTATAGATCCCGCCGACGTAGAGAAAACTGCGATAATCACACCCTTCGGGTTGTTCGAGTTTACGCGCATGACGTTTGGCCTTCGAAATGCGGCACAAACATTTCAACGTTTTATGCACCACACTGTTTTACAAGGCCTAGATTTTCTTTTTTCCTTCGTTGATGATGCCATAATTGCTAGTAATAGCGAGGAAGAACATCGAGAGCATCTACGACTTTTATTCGAGCGTTTACAAAGGTACGGGCTAACTATTAACCTTAACAAATGTTGTTTCGGCGTTCAGGAGCTTGACTTTGTGGGTTATCACGTTTCTACCGATGGCATCAAACCGATGACAGACAAGGTGAGTGCTATCAAGGAATTTCCCAAGCCAACAAATGTAAACGAGCTTCGCAGATTTCTAGGGATGGTGAATTTTTATCGAGCTCACATTCCACACGCAGTCAACAGTCAGGCAATTCTATCAAGGTATTTACATAACGCAAAAAAAAACGATCGCACGCCGATCGGTTGGACGCCAGACGCTGAGGCAGCGTTCAACGAATGTAAGTTGCAATTGGAGAAGGCTGTCACGTTAGCACACCCGTGTGCTAATTCGACGTTATCGCTTATGTGTGACGCCTCGGATACGTGCGTGGGAGCCGTGCTACAACAACTTGAAAAAGGTTTGTGGCGCCCCCTAGGTTATTTTTCGAAAGCCTTATCCGCAACTCAAAAACGCTATAGCACATATGATCGCGAACTTCTAGCTATTTACATGGCCATCAGGCATTTTCGCAAATTGTTCGAGGGCAGGCCTTTAACTGTATACACCGATCATCGCCCGTTAGTATACGCCTTTACAAAGCTATCTAGCGATGGTGAAACACCGCGTAGGACCAGACAGTTGTTATTCATTAGCGAATTTACGACCGACATAAGACACGTTAAAGGTAACGACAACGTAGTAGCAGACACGTTATCGCGCGTCGCGACAATTTCTTGCCCCACGAACATTGATTACGAACAATTAGCAGAATCGCAAAAGTTAGACGACTGTTTAAAACAATATAGATTGTCAAATGACTATTCGGAAAGTAAAATTGTATTAAAATCAATTATATTGCCAAATTGTAACGCGAAGATTATTTGCGAAACCTCAACGTCACGAGTTAGACCTTACTTGACAGAAAACTATAGACGCATAGCTTTCAATAGTGTGCACGAACTTAGCCACCCCGGCATTAAAGCCACACGCAAACTGGTAGCACAACGGTTCTTTTGGCCCGGCATGAATGCTGATATAAACAGATGGACAAGGGCTTGCATTCCATGTCAACGTTCGAAAATAGGTAAACACACTATATCTGAATATGGACAATTTCAAAGTGCAGGTAGGTTCGAGCATATACACGTAGACATCGTGGGACCGCTGCCCATATCGGAAGAAGGATATAGATATTGCGTCACTGTCATCGATCGGGCAACACGTTGGCCAGAAGCATTCCCTATTAAAGATATAACCGCGGATACAGTTGCCAAGGTAATTTACGATGGTTGGATATGCCGTTTCGGGTGTCCAAACCGACTTACGTCAGATCAAGGACGTCAGTTTGAAAGCCATCTATTCACGAATTTACTTAAATACCTAGGTATTAAAAAACTTCGAACTACAAGTTATCATGCGCAGGCCAACGGGTTGGTCGAACGATGGCATAGGTCAATGAAAGCTTCGTTGATGGCTCGTCTAGACACCAGGTCATGGGTCGACGAGTTACCATCAGTACTGTTTGGATTACGAGCGGCAGGGCGCAGCGACAACGGCGTCAGTGCCGCGGAATATACTTACGGTAAACCCCTACGGTTGCCGTGCGAGTTTTTTTCCTCCACTGAGTCAGCGCTTGGGGAAGTTGAGGTACAGCACATTCGTGACGTCATTCAAAAATTAAAGCCAATTCCTAACGAACATCGCGATAACAGAAAATGGTTTGTACATCCAGACATTAAGTCGTGTACACACGTATTTGTTAGGGACGATACAGTGCGAAAGCCATTGAAACCACCCTATGACGGTCCCTATCAAGTCCTGAGGAGGGATTCAAAGGTTTTCCAACTGCAATTTCCTAATCGCAAAAGTAACGTTTCAATAGATCGGCTAAAACCAGCCTACATTTTAAACGACTCGGATGACGTCAGCGCACCAACGATACCCGGCGCGGGCAACGTGAGCGAAAAACACAGCGAAATCGCCGACCCAGAAATTAAAACGTCGAGAAGCGGACGTCGCATAAAAATGCCTGTTCGTTTTAGGTAAAAATTTAGTAATAGGTAAGCATTTAAATTTTAATAAGAATCTAGGTGCATTGGTCCGGTGTTCACTTTCGACAGACACATCGCAGCGTCAAAGCAAATAACGTGAAAATCGTCTGTAATATTAAAAATTACAATGGGTAACTATAATACCAAGAATGAAGAAGTTATAATAGCCCAGGCAGGAGTCAACCAACAGGTCGACGAGATAAGGGTCAAAGTCGAATTGTACGGCATGATGTTAACAGTAGGAGCAGTCTGCTTCGTGCTACTCATTTGCTGTCTTTGTGGACGAGGATGTTGCAATCGCGTCAAAAAGTACTGCGACAGAAAAGTAAGTGACATGTTCAATAATGCAGCCATGTCCAACTTGCCAATGCCCACGGGAATTCCACCAGATTCGAAGATCAACGTACCTAAACAGGTAGTCTTAGTATAAGTTTTGTTTTTTTTGTCAACTTCATTTTTTAGTATTAGAAGACAGTCACGAAAGCAATTAGTCAAATATTTTTACAGTCACCAGTTCAATAAACACTAATTATGTCCTATTAAAATGTAAACTTACCATTAACTTACTTGCTGTACCTATACAGTATACGCAATACATTTATTAATAGTCCAGTGTACTTACCATACTGTGTTATTGTCATACATATACTTAGCATTTGGGTGAGGTATACTTGAGATGTGTTTTTCAACTGCATTATGTCAATTAAGCCAAGAGTATAATAGAATAAATGTAGCAATTGTTAATGATATTATGTGAAAATATTTTTGTGTATCGAACCCAAGACCTTAGATAGTAAGCCACCAAGTTAACCACTAAGTCATGTGAGCAATATTGTATTTTATAAACACTCAGTTGAATGTAACAAGTACTCGTGTTATCATATTGTTTTGCATTCCATACAATGATTACGCAGCGCAGGGTGTAGAATAGCAAGGCCAGGTCTAGCGTGTAGCAAGTTGCTTTATTATAGAAAGTTTGTAATTCGAAATTATTGTGTAAAATTTGGATTGTTGTTTTTCTCTTTGTACCAAATTTTAGGGGGGTATGATGTAGCGACCTATCTAGCATATATGTAGGTATAGTGAGGAACGTGCGCAAGCGGCTCGACTCGCGGATTCAGTCGTCCTGCCTTCGCCCGTCGCGCACACACGCGTTAGCGATTTCATAAATCTTCCGACCATCAATTGTAACAATTTTGTGTGTTTCAAATATATCCGGACTTTCGTGAACTGAACTTAATCGTTTCACTTGAACTCCCTCCTTCTGTGACGTCTAAGAACATTAAACCTACATAATAAACTTACACGCCTGTTTTTCCGAGTTCGCAGAGAACAACAGAGCTGTATCGTCTGCGTAAGAAATTAGTTTACCGCCATCTAGTTTTATATTGCATAGATCATTGATGTAAACCAAAAATAGAGTGGGGCCTAATATGCTACCTTGGGGAACCCCAAAGTTAGTATTTTCAAGGTCGTCACTTAGGACATTGTCAATTTTTACACATTGCGTACGACCTTCCAGGTAATTAGTAAATAAATTAAGCTGGGTGCCACGAATGCCTAAGATTTCAAGCTTTTGTAATAGAATAGGGATAGAAACTGTGTCGAATGCTTTGGCGAGGTCAAGGAAGATTCCCACGGTCCGATTTCCCTTGTAAAGTTCCTGCACCAAATAATCGGTTAATTCATGCACTGCATCGGAGGTAGATAACTTTGCTCTAAAACCAAACTGATTTTGTGAAAGAACAGAGTTTTTTTCTAAGTAGTGGACCAGTCTATTATTTATAATCTTTTCGAGTATCTTAGATATAGATGGCAGCAAAGAAATTGGTCTATAATTAGAAATTTGGTATTTGCTGCCAGATTTGTGTACAAGAACAACAACAGCTTTTTTTAGACATGTAGGAAAAATTCCTTGCATTATGCATTTTTGAAAAATGTTAGTCAGTGGAGGAATCAGTATATGTCTATACTGTTTAAGTATTTTGTTAGTTATGCCATCCCAGCCTGCTGCTGAGGCGTCCTTCAAACCCGTGATGATTCTTTCTACCTCAGCTTCATCCACATCTAACATCACAAATGATTTCAATGAGTGGCCATTCTTCGTTGGTAAAAGTGGCGAATTTTTAGGAAATTTTTCAGCCAGATTTTTTCCTATGTTAACAAAAAAATCATTAATGCTGTTGATGGCTGTCTTCTGTGATGGGTGAATTTGCAGTAGCTCTGTTGGTGATTTATGTTGCTTTGACATATATGTTACATTTTTTATGTACTTCCAGACCATTTTACTGTTATTTCCGGCTTTTAATAATTCATTTCTGTCATAGCTATTTTTGACTTTTTTTAAAAGATCATTACAAAAATTACGATATCTCTTGTACGATGGGGGGGGGGACGCTCCGGGCTTCGCCCTACGCGGAGTTCGGCCTTCGGCCTCACCCTATACGCGGCTCGCCTCGGCCTCTGGCCTCGCCTCACCTTTAGAATATAAACTTGTATTTCAAAATAGATGTCATTTTTGGAATCACCACCCCCGAAAACCTATTAAACGAGACCCATGTCGGTATGCCCGAAAATTTCATATCCGCCATTTTGGATTTTAGTTGGGGGAATCGTGACGCGAAGGGCGAAGCCCGGAGGTTATCGGATTGGTGACGCTTGGTGACGCTTCGGGCTTCGCCCTACGTGGAGCTCGGCCTTCGGCCTCGCCCTAAACGCAGCTCGGCTCGGCCTTCGGCCTCGCCTCACCCTTAGAATCTAAACTTAAGTGTCGGCCATCTTGGATTGGGGGGGGGACGCTCCGGGCTTCGCCCTACGCGGAGCTCGGCCTTCGGCCTCGCCTTATACGCAGCTCGCCTCGGCCTGCGGCCTCGCCTCGCGGCGCGTCGTGGTTCGGCTCGGCCTTCGGCCTCGCCTCACCACTCCTTGTATGGCGGCCATCTTGGAAAATGGTGAAATCGAAAAACTTACCAGATATTCGGATTCAGTGACCCCAAAAACCCCTAGATACCGAATTTGGTCCGAATCGGAGGATATACAAAAATATCAATTTTGTATGGCGGCCATCTTGTTTTTTTGAAAATCGAAAAAAAAATATCATAGTTAGACTTCGACCAGGGTGTGGGTCGACCTTTGTTCGAGTACCACCGGTCCAAGTGCAACGGTTCGCCCGGGAAGGTGGGTCGCGACCTGATGAGGAGGAGAATCCAAAGATGTCGAGGTTTTCCCATACTCGACGGAAAATTCTGACCACACCCCCCATACATCATTATCACCTCCCGACCCTCCTTCTGGGAGAACAATTATGTCAATCAGTGAGTCAGTGAGTCAGTGGTAATGTAGCTTTATATAGTATAATAATAACTAGGTTTCGCGTGGTGCGCGACCTGCTAAAGCAGGTCGCGAGGCGGTTGTGCCTTTTTTATAAATTTTAAGAAAGTTTTTAATTTTTTTTTGTTTTTCACGGCCGCCATCTTAGATTTAAAAATGGATGTTATTTTCTTAATCAGCACCCCTAAATACCCAAAAAACGACACCCATGACGATATTTTGCAAAAAATTTAAGTCCGCCATCTTGGATTTCAAAACGTATGTCATTTTCGGAATCAGCACCCCCGAATGCCTATTAAACGACACCCATGAAGGTATTTTCATAAAATCCATGTCCGCCATCTTGGATTTCAAAATGGATGTCATTTTCGAAATCAGCACCCCTAAGAACCTATTAAACGACACCCATGTCGGTATGATGGCGGTCGGCTGGTAATATGCTTGGTGACGCTTCGGGCTTCGCCCTACGCGGAGCTCGGCCTTCGGCCTCGCCCTATACGCAGCTCGCCTCGGCCTACGGCCTCGGCTCGCGCGTTCGGCTCGGTCTGCGACCTCGCCTCACCTTAAAAATCTAAACTTGTATGGCGGCCATCTTTGATTGGGGGGGACGCTCCGGGCTAAGCCCTACGCGGAGTTCGGCCTTCGGCCTCACCCTATACGCGGCTCGCCTCGGCCTTCGGCCTCGCCTCACGCGTTCGGCTCGGTCTTCGACCTCGCCTCACCTTTAGAATCTAAACTTGCCGCCATCTAGAATTGGGGGGGGGGACGCTCCGGGCTTCGCCCTATGCGGAGTTCGGCCTTAGGCCTCACCCTATACGCAGCTCGCCTCGGCCTTCGGCCTCGCCTCACCTTTAGAATCTAAACTTGTATGGCGGCCATCTTTGATTGGGGGGGGGGGACGCTCCGGGCTTCGCCCTACGCGGAGTTCGGCCTTCGGCCTCTTCCTATACGTGGCTCGCCTCGGCCTTAGGCCACGTCTCGCGCGTTCGGCTCGGTCTTCGACCTCGCCTCACCTTTAGAATCTAAACTTGTTTGGCGGCCATCTTGGATTTGGGGGGGGGGACGCTCCGGGCATAGCCCTGCGCGTAGCTCGGCCTTCGGCCACGCCTTTTACGCAGCTCACCTCGACATACGGCCTCGCCTCGCAGCGTGGCGTCGTGGTTCGGCTCGGCCTGCGGCCTCGCCTCACCACTCCTTGTATGGCGGCCATCTTGGAAAATGGTGAAATCGAAAAACTTACCGGATATTCGGAATCTTCGTCCCCCAAACCCCCCAGATACCGATTTTCGTCCGGATCGGAGCAACTTCATTTCCGGCCGCCATCTTGGATCCGCCATCTTGAAAAAAAAATTTGACAGCCACCTGCCCCTCACCCCCTTGTGAAACATTTGTTCGAGCACACCCCACTTATGTCAAACGGTTCCGGAGATACAGCAATAATCATTTTGTATGGCGGCCATCTTGTTTTGCGAAAATCGAAAAAATGACGTCACCGGTAGAATTCGACCAGGGTGTGGGTCGACCTTAGTTCGAGCGCCACTGCTCCATCTGCAACCGTTCGCCCGGGAAGGTGGGTCGCTACCTGATGAGAAGGTGGATCCGAGGATCTCTAGGTTTTCCCGTACCCTCTGCACCACCCTCTCCACACACCCCATACAAAGTTTTTACCTGCCGCCACTCCATCTGGGAGAACAATTCTGTCACCCAGTCAGTGAGTGGTATTGCAGCTTTATATAATATAATAATAACTAGGTTTCGCGTGGTGCGCGACCTGCTAAAGCAGGCCGCGAGGCGGTTGTGCTACCCTATTTGTAGGGTCAAAAAGGCGTTTATTCTTTTTTTGGTTTTTCACGGCCGCCATCTTGGATCCACCATCTTGAAAAAAAAATTTGACAGCCACCTTTTTCTCACCCTCCTGTTGTTCGAGCACACCCCACTTATGTCAAACGGTTCTGGAGATACAGCAATAATCATTTTGTATGGCGGCCATCTTGTTTTTGCGAAAATCGAAAAAATGACGTCACCGGTAGAATTCGACCAGGGTGTGGGTCGACCTTAGTTCGAGCGCCACCGCTCCATCTGCAACCGTTCGCCCGGGAAGGTGGGTCGCTACCTGATGAGAAGGTGGATCCGAGGATCTCGAGGTTTTCCCGTACCCTCTGCACCACCCTCTCCACACACCCCATACAAAGTTTTCACCTCCCGCCACTCTATCTGGGAGAACAATTCTGTCACCCAGTCAGTGAGTGGTATTGCAGCTTTATATAATATAATAATAACTAGGTTTCGCGTGGTGCGCGACCTGCTAAAGCAGGCCGCGAGGCGGTTGTGCTACCCTATTTGTAGGGTCAAAAAGGCGTTTATTCTTTTTTTGGTTTTTCACGGCCACCATCTTGGATTTAAAAATCGATGTTATTTTTAGTATCAGAACCCTCGAAAACCTAAAAAACGACACCCATAACGGATTTTTCCAAAAAATGCATGTCCGCCATCTTGGATTTAAAAATAACTGTCATTTTTGCGATCAGCAAACCCGAAAACCTATTAAACGACACCCATGACGGTGTTTTTCAAAAAATCTATGTCCGCCATCTTGGATTTCAAAATTGATGTCATTTTCGAAATCAGCACCCTTGAAAACCTATTAAACGACACTCATGTCGGTATGATGGCGGTTGGCTTGTAATATGCTTGGTGACGCTTCGGGCTTCGCCCTACGCGGAGCTCGGCCTTCGGCCTCGCCCTATACGCAGCTCGCCTCGGCCT